>JZKD02S2096116.1:27191-48810 GCA_000966675.3 Picea glauca
CATAACAAGCCAACCTTCTCATTTCTGTGAAAGTAATTGTGGGTAACATCATCACCACTGGTCACCACGCCAGGGTAGTGTCCCTTGATTAGCCTTTTGAAGAAAAATAAATAAAGAATAAAGAATAAAAGGCATAAATGGGCTTGGAAAAAGTTGCATCCAGGACATGTGCAACTCGCCTTTTACAAAGGCACCCACAAGTAAAACTTTGCATCCTCTGCCCCCATTGCACCCACTTGCATGGACATTCCTTATCCACATCACCTACTTACATGGCTTAGATGAAGTCTCTTCCAGAAACTTTCCTCTTCCAGTGGACACTAGCCCAATAGGATGGCCTGTCACTTTCTCCAAACTTGTATTGCAGGCTTGTATAATGTCTTTGAGATTTTAGCTGGGGTAATAGGGGTTTTATTCACATGTTTAATAATATTGATGATGAGATGTGATTGACATTGCATTGATCTCTGTGACTTATGAGCCCATGGAGGGCGTAGCTGTTGATGTGTAGGATCATGCCCGACGGACAGGTACCATTTTGGACCAGTACACATGGGGAGATGATCAGTTCAAGCCTCCATGGGGCTGAAGGTCCCACCAGATGGATGCTGAGACCCCATCAGGGGGAAGAGACAAGACAAATATGGATTAGAGGCTTTGCACCAGAGAAGAGTAGGACGTTCCATGAGAGGCACCCTGACAGAGCTCGACCTAAGGGGGTTATGCCCTCTCCATTAGAACGTTGACCCTGGAAGGCCCAGGATGTCACTCATGATGATCATTGTTTTCGTCCTAATACACACTTGCAAACGTGAGTAAAGTCCAACTCACTTAGTGTGTCGTTTGAGGCACAATGCCTAGGTTCACAGTCCCGTTGACGGGCGAAATTGAACGCTTGTCAACTGGAGGAGTGGATCTGGTCCGGGGTTGTCTAAATAACCCAAGCCGTTTGGGATGATCCACCCCGACGGGTTTAGAGGCTTTGTTGGCCGATCTAAGTCCTAGGAAAAATGAAAGAAAAACTAAACTAAGAAAAACTAATCTAAGTGGGAAAAGGAGCTACAACAAAACTATATACAAATCTAAAACAAATACATACAATTTACTAACTGGTATCACAAAAAAATAATACTACTTAATTAAATGTTCATCTATCAACACAATTAAATCTTAATCACAAATGTACAATATTTACAGATTACATATTTTAAATGAAAACCTGCAAAAATCATTTGTAAACTGTCCTATGACAACAAAACTATTGTTTTTTGATTTTTATAATTTTATGAGAAAGAAATAAAATGAAAACTATCTAAGCTGAGCAATTAAAATAATAATCCTAACTATAAATCTGAACTATACATATCTATCTAAACTACTTAAATAACACTAATAAACTAACTTGTAATAACGCTTTCCAATTTGTCCCGTGCGAAGTATCCAATTCAGCTGTTCAATGGGAGGAAACCCGCACCAGATTTTTCACAAGCTTCTTATAAACAGGAAGCGACAGTTCTCTTTGAATATGAATGACAGGACAAACAAGACATAAAAAATGACAACAATCTTATAATTTACAAATCATCGCAGTTAGATAAATCACTATGCAAAGATTCATGCAGAACAATTCAATTAACGAAGAAGATAAACCTTTATTCATTAAATTGAAACATAGTAATTGCTGTGCTAAAACTGAGATACATAAGACATGGACATAATTTAAATCACAACGCATTAACCTGTAATAAGTCTTGATATCTAATGTAGTCAATGACTTAATCACAAATTAGAATGCACAAAACCTGAACGAAAGTATGATAAATTGAAAGCTAAAGCTGTTACAAAAGATCGACTTCCATTCAAGTCTGTATCATCATAAATCCATAGTCTTGTTCTCCCAACAGTGATGATGGGTTCATTACAAAAAATGACAAGTATTTAAAGGCCACAGGGTAAAACATCCCTGTGGGAATTATCAAAAACAGTTTACAAAAAATCCGGGAACAATCTCCCAAGTCTCTATTCCTGCCTATGACTAACAACTTAAAACAAAACTATATCACAAAAGGCATGTCCTAAACTGCCACAGCCTGTTCAATTTTCCATTGAAATTCGTAGGTACCTATAGGTAGACAAGAATAAAGAAGTTTAGATAATGTTTTATTGGTAAAATTAACAAAAATCTAAATTTTAAGACTAGCTACAAAATCTCACGATTCTGTAGTTGGTCTTATTTGCAAACACAATCATTTTAAATCAATCCAAATGATAAACAAAAATCCATTCAACCTATTAAACAAATCTTTAATTACTAATTGAAAACAATGCAAATCGTTCATGGCAGAAGTAACCAAATCTTTATGCCAATTTGAAACAGACATAAATCGTGTTTAACCGAATGGTAACAGGGATACATGCAATCTGTCAAACACTTGTTATTACCAATTCGGAGCAGACATAATCGTTTAGTCAATTCGAAACCAACGAAATCATTTTTGAATCAATTTCAATCGAAAACGAATATCAAACAAATCTTTGTTATGAATTCAATATAGATATAATATGTCAATCCAACACTTAACATAATCGATTTTAAATCCAAAACTAACAGAGTTGTTTTTTAGAATCAATAGATTACATTGTATTTATCAAACCAATCTCTGATATCAATGCATCACATACACAAAAGATTATGCTAATTCAAACGTACAGAATCGTTTCAAAATCAAACCAAACAAAACTGAATCGAGCTAACTCAGGGCCGACACAATAGTTATACTAATGCAAAATCGTATCAATCAAAACATAGCTGTGTCCGATCTTAGCAAACAAATATTTTGTACAGATCGAATGCAATCAAAGAAAAAATATTCATTCAAAACAAAACAGAATCGTTACGGGTAATTTGAAGTAAACAAAATTGTTTTGAATCTATTAAAACAAACAGAACTAATCGAAAGCAAACCCAATCAGTTACATTAATTCAAACCAACTCATCAAACAAAATCGATGTTGAAATACATACCTGGGTAGTAGGAAAATGATTCGATCAGGATAGCTTTGAATTGACAAAGGCCATTTCCACCTCAACATTTCTGAAGACAATTGAACCGGTGGTCTTTTGCTTCTTCTCGTTGGCTTGTATTATGTCGTTCTCCTTCGACAACACAGTAACTTGTTCCTCTAAAGATTTAATCTTATATTGCAACAGGGGAATGTCGGTGTAATAACATTCAAGCCAGGCATTGCATTGAGCACATGGTGATTGATCGGGCCTTGGCATTGTAGGCGAGGGTTCTTTCAAGTCACCAGGGGTTTCATTGTGAAGCTTAATTCCTGGGAAGTTAGGGTCGTTCTTGAGGCACGGAGGTAAATTGGAAACATAGTCATAGGGTTCCATTGAGCAAAGGCCATGAGAGTAAGGGTATTCCTCGGCTAGGAAACATTCAATATCAGAGTCTGAATCCTCGCTCAAGACTATTGGCTTCTGGTCAATGTTTTGTTTAGGTTTGTTCCTAGCACATCTGGATATCCATCGTGCATTTTTCTTTCCTTTACTGTTGACACCGGTAACACCTTTGCCTTTCTTCCTCACAAGCCTCTTGACGACCTTAGTATTTTCTTTAGCACACAGGTCGGCCATGGTATCGGGTAGGTCAAAGTTGGGGAAGTTTGAGAGTTTGACAAGGGGTAGAAGGGTAGGAGGTGGCACGGTAGGCACAACCAGAGTTTTAGTGACCACGACTTTGTCTATTTGAACACACTCGGGAGTGACAAAGCCATTCCTTGATAGGAAGACTTGCCAACAGTCACCACTGAGATTCAAATGGTGAACGATAATAACTTTGATCAAGTAGTCATGGAAAAGGCTGCTATCAACCTTCTCACGCTTAAATCGTTTGGACATTTTGTAAAGGCTGCGTAGGAGATAGTGAGGCATGTTCAGAGGGTAGTCTATAAAATTCATCAATAATCGAAGATGGTACAGAAATACCAAACCATAATGACCTTCACAGGTCACAAACTGCTTAACAATTTCCAATATATCATGCCACCTGGGTTTGAGGGCAGTGACAGGAATACCTCTATCACAACTAACAATCTTTCTCGATGTGAATAGGAGCGGCCACGGGACCTCGTCCACTTTGGAGTTCTTAAACCACCTCTGCCTTTTAGCTGGTAAGCTTTAAGCTGAGCTGAGGAATTCCTCATTTAGTTCAAGCTTTATGTCTTTGACCTTATCCCTGCATCCGTTGAAGGTGAGGGCAAACTGTTGGCCTACCAAAAGGTTGAAACCCTCAAATCTCTGGATAAAAACTAACCATCCACTATTTTCCAAATCCTCACAAGCATTGTCGAATAGCAGGAGTGTTTGGCTTCCATTAGGTTCTATGTGCACCATAGGTGCCATAGGAGAGGGCACACAATGGTCAGGGTAAATAGACAGGGGTTTGGATAGGGTATACGTTGGAATTAATAGCTCGCAGACTTCCCCGAAACCAACAGAGGTAACCCGGGATAGAAGGCAGGCATTAATGCCTAAGTGTGCGAGGGTGGTGGAACGAAATCAATCCATGCAAAATAGTCATATCCAAATGTACAATCGACGACGCATATGGTGATTCAAATCACTATTGAAAAAAGCCATGCCATTCAAACAATTAATGAAAACTATGGTAAGTCGACACAAATATTCGCACAAGCAATAGTGTTTGCATGGTTTTAAAATCAAAACAATGTTTCGAATATAGCACCAAGGATTTGATCATAAATCGTATGCTTTATATGAAACCATTGAATTAAGGGTCTAATCACCATGTTAATGTGTTGTTATGAAACCATTGAATTTGATCAAAAGCAATAGAACATCATACAACCATTGAATCAAGGACTTAATCACAATCATTAGAATATCATCACAGTCTCATAAAAATGAAATCATATTAACAAAAAAAAATGCCAAATGAGTAAAGGTTTTGGTGTCTTGCCAACTGTGTGACCATAATTGAATTGGAAATACAATGAACACATAGACAAGAGTAACCATAATAATCCAATGACGATTTTAATGCCATTGACGTGACTTCGAAATCAAAGTTTCACGCTTGCAGTCGTGAAAACGAGAACAAAGTTAGGTGTGCAAATGCGCAAAATAATAGTGTTGTTATATCCAAAATATTGCGATGAGAATCAAGGGTTCCAAAACACTTGTGTAGGCAGCTTATAAAGATAGGATAAAAATGCGAAATGGCTGCCAACAATGGCGACACACTGGTAGAAGCAGTTGTCTCTTCCAAAAGAACAAATTCAAATTATGATAATGAGAATAATTCTAACTCAAAAACAACCAGAAAATTGTTTAAACATCATCAGTAATCAAATATTCCAGCAGTGCTTAAAGGATGAAAACTGATAACAGTCTTAAGACAAGCGAACCACGATATTAAAGATAAAATCTCCAATACTGTTGACAGAGCCACTACTTCCAGCAGGCGTTCATAGCCTTGATAGGGTTTCCATTTAACCCACTCTGATATCTGTATCCTGCCAAGAAGTTCCAAATCAGAATAAAGGACATTTTAACGTCAAGGGATTTCATACTTACGAATTTTCATATACCCGATATTGCTTCGCTGCCAGTGGCCTGTTCAGTACCCCGACGAAGTTGTCTTGGCGTCATGCATGCATTAACCGCTACCAACAGACCTGTTCAACATCTCGACGGGTTTACATGCACTTCCCACAACTCTTTTATGATTTTAATTTTTTAAAGATATATGATTGAGCGGGGTGACGCTGAAAATTATGATATTTTAAACATATTTTTTCAGACCTCAACAAATTTTTTTAGAACTGTCCTTCATTAAGATCCAAAGATGGTTTATTTACAGGACCAACCTTCTAAAGCAGGGGGGCATCTTTTGAGTTATTCCCTTAAGGAACAGGGACAACGTAATAAGAGAATGGATGATCGTGATAGGCTTCACTCACAGATCGAAATCAATTAACTTCTTTCAAACAACACTCTTTTCTCAACACAGATGTAAATTTCAGAAGTATATAATTGATGCTTATACAATTTTTCAGCAGTCATTTCAGTGAAAGAATTTTCTGTTTTCTTTGTCTGAACAGTTCATAATGCAGGTATGTGTATTTCCAAAAATAAAAACTTATAAGTAGAAGGGGAAAAAAATCAAAACCAAAACAATAAAACAAAGAAAATAAAAGAAAAATATTTACACAGTATACAAAGGGTTGTCATCAAGCGAAATATCTTTTTAGAGCTTGGCCATTCACTGGATAGGTGTCAGGCTGTCCCTCTAGATTCTGTAATCGAAAAGAGCTGGGACCCAATTTTTCAGCAATTAAAAACGGTCCAAGCCATAAGTTCTGAAATTTCGTGTGCTCTCCCTTTCCCTCATGTGGTTTGTCCCATTTCAAGACAAGGTCACCTACTTCGAAGTTCCTATCAGAGACAGAGTTAGAATCAAACCAGATTTTGACCACTAGTTGATGCTGATCTAACTTACGTTTAGCTTGAGCTCTTACCTCTTCTAGTTTCATTAAAGCATTAATTCAGTTTTCCAAAGGGGGACAATCTTCTTCTTGTATTTTCTGTGATAGCTGTAGTGAGGGAAGAAGAATGCGTGGTGGCAGAATTGCTTCTCTGCCATAGACGAGAAAAAAAGGGAGAGTTACCTACAACAGTCTTTGGTGTTACCCTATCATCCCAGATTGTGTTTAACAATGCATTATGCTAGTTTTTGTGATTCTCAGATACCATTCTCTTGATGATTTTAACCAGATTCTTATTGGTTGATTCTGCCAATCCATTGCCCTGAGGGTAATAGCTGGCATAATACTTCAATTTGATTCCTTTTTCTAGAGCGAACTCGCTCATCTCAAGAGACGAAAAATAAGAAGCGTTATCGAATACTAAATAGTCAGGGATGCCAAAACGAGTAATAATATTCGAATTTAAAAAGGCAATTACCTGACTGGTATTGACAGTTCTAAATGTGGCATCTTTAGACCACCTGGTGAAATAATCTGTGGCTGTTATGATAAAATTATGCTACTGTGAGGATGGCAGATTGATTGGACCTATAATATCAAGACCCCACTGCTGAAAAGGGGAGTCTGCTGAAACAGGTTGCAAAGGAAAAGCGGGTTTCTGTATGCGCCCAGATGCTTTTTGACAAATAATACACTTGCGGCACAAGGCATGGGCATCTCTAAAAAGTGTGGGCTAGTAATAACTGGCTCTCAAAACTTTATGGACAGTGGTGTCACCACCAAAATGCCCACCAGCTTCTCCTGCATGCAACTCTAGTAAGACATTTTCTGCTTCGTCTTTCTCAAGACAACGCATTAGTACACCATCAAAATTTTGATGAAACAGAATGCCATTAATCAAATGAAAGGAGGAAGAATTTAATATTAACGCTCTTCTTTTAATGAGATCCAGGTGACGAGGGGCCGACCCATGTTCAAGACAGAATTTTATATCGTCATACCAGGGACTGACAGAGTTTTGTGCACAACAGATTGCATTTTGATTGTGCTGTCCTAGGTTTGACATATCATTCTCTTCTTGCTGTCCTGCTGCTGAGTCAAAAAATAACTTGCATAACCCTTGGCCTCTCACTATTTGAGCTGGGGTAATTTCTATGTCATACTCCTGTAAGGAGGTAACCCAGTTCGCCCTCTTTTCGCCTAATTCTTTCTGCACTAACAAGTTTCTGACGGCTGGGTAAGGAACAATAATTTTCGTCCTAGATTTCAAAAGATAAGATCAGAAGTGCTTGAATGCTTTAAAAATAGCGTAGGATTGCTAATCTACTGCTGGGTAATTAAGTTCCGCGCCTTTGAAAGCAGAGCTCATAAAGGCAATGGGTACTTCATTGTTTTCAACGTTCTTTTGAGTTAGGACAACAACATAGGAGCGGTCAGAAGTGAATGTGTAGAGCGTGAAGTCTTGCGAAAAGTCGGGGCTCATGAGAGAAAGAGCATCTATTATGGCCTTTTTTATTGAATTAAAAGCTTGATTTTCTAAGGGTCCCCAATGATATTGTGCGTCTTTCTTAATTAAATTCTGTAAAGGTCTGACCATTTCGGAGAAACTGGGGACGAATCTCCTGAAAAAGTTTATCTGGCCTAAGAAAGACTGAATGGACTTTTTTAATGAGGGAGGGGGAAGTTTCGAGATGACTTGAGTCCTTTCAGGGTCGATAATCATCCCTTTGCTTGACATAATGAATCCTAAGAGTCTACCTTGTTCTACTGCGAAGATAGATTTTTTAGGATTCAAGGAAATGTCGTATTTACGACATCGCTGTAGAACGACTCTTAAATGAGCAAGATGATCAGTTTTGTTTTTGGAAAATACAGTAACATCATCTAGGTAAACTATGATGGATTGGTTGATTAAGCCTCGAAAAGCGATGTCCATCGCTCTCTGGAAAGTGGCACCGGCATTAATCAGTCCAAAGGGAATTTTCCTGTAAGCGTAGGTGCCCCATGGAGTGCGGAAAGTAGTTTTAAGTTGGTTTGGAGGAGACATCAGGACTTGGTTGTACCCTGAGAAACCATCCAATAAGGATAGCCTCTCAGAACTAGATACCTGTTGAAGGATCTGTTCCATGGGTGGGACAGGGTAGTTGTCTTTATCAGACGTTCTATTAAGGTTTCATAAATCGACGCATAGTCGGATTTCCCCACTTTTCTTTCGGACAGGGACAAGGTTAGAAACCCATTGCATGTGCCTAACTGGGAAAATTATCTTAGCATTCAGTAGTTTGTTTAATTCTTTTTTTACGGTCGGTTCGAGCTTAGGGTGCATTTTTCTTAACTCTTGTTGAAAGGGTAAGGTTTGGGGTTTCATAGGAATGATGTGTTGTATGATGTTAGGGTCAAAAGTTTTAAGGTCATCATACGTCCATGCAAAAACATCTTTAAATTCCTTAAACAATTTAATAAATGCGGCTTTTTCTTGTTCAAAACACCCCACCCCTAAATTAATGAATTGTGGATTGTCATTAGTTCCCAAGTTTACTTTTTCATATGATAACGAGGAACTATTGGTTTTATAGTTGACCGATTTTTTGACTTTATCTTGAAGATCGTAAAATTTTTCTAATCTAACTATAGACTTAGGGATCGAATTTACCATGCTCGATGAAGATTCAGGAGACCTCATATTTGGTATTACCGTGAAGTCGCGCAAATTGTCATCATGAGTGCATTCATCAATCACCGCGCCTTGAAAAGTTTCTTCCATATGCAGGAAGCTAATAATCTGTTGATCTTCGTCGAAGACTCTCCAATTCGTGATGTTGTTGGGCATGGATGGCTTGAACAACAGTTTGACGGAGAATGCATTTGGGGACAAGCCTTCTGCAGGAAAGAGTTTGGAAGCTACGTTAGCTAATAGATCAGCTTCAGAATTATTCAATCTAGGAATAGAATTTATATTGAAAGCAGAAAACTTATTCATTAAATTCCATACCTCGGATTGGTAGCTTTTAAGATGCGGAGACAGACAGTGGATAGAATCTCTTACCTATCTAACCATGATTTCTGAATCGCCAAAGACAGTCAGATTTTGAATGTTCATACCTAAATCTTTTCTAAGGCCCTGCAACAAAGCCTCATATTCTGCTGTGTTATTAGTACATTCAAATTCTAACCTACATGCAATCAAGGCTTTGTTACCTGCAGGATCAATAATAACGCAGCCTGCACCTGCTCCTTCTTTGGACTTTAACTCGTCAAAATAAAGAGACCAAATTTTATTTTTATCGGGTACATGAGACCATTGTGTAGAAGCTGTTGGCTGCACATATGCTACAATCTCGGACTGCTGTTCAAGGTTAGTGATAGCTGAAGTCTCGGCCATGAAATTGCCGAAAAAAGTATCCATCTCTTGTATTTCAAGTGAATCGATAGACAATGTAAATGGTTCATTGGGATCATTCAAATATGTGACCGTGAACTTGAGGTAGCGTTCACGATTTACCTTGATCTTGTTGGGCTTGCCGTTCTCTGGAAGCCACAGGTGAGACCAATCTGTCGCGAAATAGCTATGTAGCTGCTCCAACCAGTCTCTGCTTAGAAACAAGCCATAAACTTCTGGAATATCCACAACAATAATATCAATAACTTGATGAACTTTGGGGTTAGACGATAATCTTATAAGCACATTCCTTTATTCGCCTATGACTTTAACACTAGTTCGATCAAGTTTTATGATTTTTAAAGTGGATGGTTCAACTTCAGCATTAATCTTCTGACATACAGACCATGGCATCACATTGGATGACGCTCCTGAATCTACCATACAATTGTGCACGTTTCTATTACAGATTTCAAAAGTTAACAAAAATGGAGGTACATTTCTACGAGTACTAAGGGTGAAATCTTGTGGCTTTTTACTTGCAGTCTCTAAAGCTAATTTATCTACATTTGTTACATTATTTACAGGAAGGCTTCCTTTATCGTGAGGATCAGGATTACTCTTAGTGGAAGTCTTCTAAGGAGCTTTGTTCTGAACAACCTTGTTATTACCATTTTTGCTATTCTCTGCGATGTTCTGTAACATTTTTTGTAGCAGAAATGGAAATTTTAATAATTCATATACATAAATGTTAGCCCTTAAATTTTTTAGATCTTCAACTAAATCATAATCTAAGTTGGGGTTCAAATGACTCTGTTTAGTCTCAGCTGGTTTAGATTGCTTCGAGGGCAAAGTCATAGTGTTTTCGGAAGAAGGTTTGTTTTCCGTCTTATTCCTAGTATTGTAGGGATGTACTGTCTCGAAGTTAGCTTGAAAAATGCTATCTGAGAAGTGTCCAAAAATATTCGGAGAAGATTCTTCTTCTTCAACTGTCTCTTGTTCAACTACCTCCTCAGGAATCTTAGGAGGCATCAAGTTATCCTGGGCTTCTAGAATTGTTTGAAGGGCGAATTGCAGACTTTCTAGGTTTAGGCCCTCGGTATTTGGATTAGGTCAGTTGGAGGGAAAAGGCTTCCTGAATGGGGGTTTGTAAGGTCCTTTGCTCGAAGAAGCTTCTTCGGTCGTTCTTTTCAAATCTATAACTTGATTTGATAGTTTTTGAATGACTTTAGTTAAGTTTTCTAAATCTGAGCTTTCAGGTTGTGCTTTATTTTGAGCAGGTCTAGGGAGGATTTCAATCTTCTTTTTGGAAGAAGAACTAGTCTCTGTTTCATTGCTAGTAGTGTCTTTTAAACTAAGGATGTATTTTTCAATCTGGCTGGCCTCTTCGAAGGCCTCTAACAATGTAGCTTTCTTAGATCGTTTTACCCAAATGGTTATACTTTGATGCAAGGATTTAGTATAGTATGCTATGATAAGATTCTCGACAGGCATGGAATCCATAGGGATTCAGTTCTTAAGTGTTAATAATCTTTGGTTAAAGTCTTTGATTTTCTCTTTTGGGTTCATTCTTAAGCTAGAAATCTCCATAACTAGAACTTCTGGAGATTTATCGTCACTGAACTTCTCCAGAAAACAGGATTCAAACTTCACCTAAGACACGATGGTATGGGGTTGCTGGGCAAAGAATCAGGTAGAGGCATTTCCCTTAAAAGTATAGGGGAAAAATCTACAGACTACGTCTTCATGCTCGACATTATAGAGTCTAATGGCTAACATAAACTTTTTAATGTGGTCTTTAGCAATCTGTTTAGAGTCAGGGTCAAACTTGGGAAGCCACTTCTCCGGGTGTTTGGGTAAGGGATTCTAAGGCCCAGGTACGGCTACAACATCCTGGTCGAGCCAGGGTCTGGCATGATTGTTCTGGTTGGCCATTGGTGTAGGTGGTGGATTTTCTGGCTGATCAGGGGAGCTGCCTTCGTTAGGAGAGTCTTCTCCAAAAGAAGAAGGAGGTGATGGAGGTGGTGAGGGTGGTATTCCAGATCCTCCTGTGGCAGGAGTGAGGATTGGATTTGTAGGGTTTAAAGTGAGGTTAGTGCCTCCGAGTTGTTCTCTGATATCAGAGAAATATAAAGGTTGGTCCAAAGGTCGATTTGGTTGCCTCAGACGGGCAAAGGCACTATGTGTTCTTAAGAGAGATTGGCGAACAATCTCTTGTACGTCACCACCTGCAGGATTCGAGGTTGCTGGTTCAACTGTGATCTGTAGATCGTCGTTTGATGTGGTTGTTATTTGAGGGACGATGTTTTTGTTTGAATGACTTCTTGTCACTATAGGCGAGCAGTTAGGTGGTGGAGGAGTCTTACGACCACCTCGTGCCATTAATAAGTTTCAGGCCCTCCTTCTAGCACCATTTGTTGACGGGCGAAATTGAACGCTCATTAACTGAAGGAGTGGATCCGGTCCGGGGTTGTCTAAATAACCCAAGCTGTTTGGGATGATCCACCCCGACGGGTTTAGCGGCTCCGTTGGCCGATCTAAGTCCTAGGAAAAATGAAAGAAAAACTAAACTAAGAAAAACTAATCTAAGTGGGAAAAGGAGCTACAACAAAAATATATACAAATCTAAAACAAATACATACAATTTACTAACTGGTATCACAAAACAATAATACTACTTAATTAAATGTTCAGCTATCAACACAATTAAATCTTAATCACAAATGTACAATATTTATAGATTACAGATTTTAAATGAAAACCTGCAAAAATCATTTGTAAACTGTCCTATGACAACAAAACTATTGTTTTTTGATTTTTATAATTTTATGAGAAAGAAATAAAATGAAAACTATCTAAGCTGAGCAATTAAAATAATAATCCTAACTATAAATCTGAACTATACATATCTATCTAAACTACTTAAATAACACTAATAAACTAACCTATAATAAAGCTTTCCAATTTGTCCCGTGCGAAGTATCCAATTCAGCTGTTCAATGGGAGGAAACCCGCACCAGATTTTTCACAAGATTCTTATAAACAGGAAGCGGCGGTGCTCTTTGAATATGAATGACAAGAAAAAGAAGACATAAAAAATGACAACAATCTTATAATTTACAAATCATCGCAGTTAGATAAATCCCTGTGCAAAGATTCGTGCAAAACAGTTCAATTAACGAAGAAGATAAACCTTTATTCATTAAATTGAAACAGAGTAATTGCTGTGCTAAAACTGAGATACATAAGACATGGACAGAATTTAAATCACAATGCATTAACCTGTAATAAGTCTTGATATCTAAAGTAGTCAATGACTTAATCACAAATTAGAATGCACAAAACCTGAACTAAAGTATGATAAATTGAAAGCTAAAGCTGTTACAAAAGATCGACTTCCATTCAAGTCTGTATCATCATAAATCCATAGTCTTGTTCTCCCAACAATGATGATGGGTTCATTACAAAAAATGACAAGTATTTAAAGGCCACAGGGTAAAACACCCCTGTGGGAATTATAAAAAACAGTTTACAAAAAATCTGGGAACAATCTCTCAAGTCTCTATTCCTGCCTATGACTAACAACTTAAAACAAAACTATATCACAAAAGGCATGTCCTAAACTGCCACAACCTATTCAATTTGCCATTGAAATTCATAGGTACCTGTAGGTAGACAAGAATAAAGAAGTTTAGATAATGTTTTATTGGTAAAATTAACAAAAATCTAAATTTTAAGACTAGCTACATAATCTCACGATTCTGTAGCTGGTCTTATTTGCAAACAGAATCATTTTAAATCAATCCAAATGATAAACAAAAATCCATTCAACCTATTAAACAAATCTTTAATTACTAATTGAAAACAAAGCAAATCGTTCATGGCAGAAGTAACCAAATATTTATGCCAATTTGAAACAGATAGAAATCGTGTTTAACCGAATGGTAACAGGGATACATGCAATATGTCAAACACTTGTTATTACCAATTCAGAGCAGACATAATCGTTTAGTCAATTCGAAACCAACGAAATCATTTTTGAATAAATTTCAATCGAAAACGAATATCAAACAAATCTTTGTTATGAATTCAATATAGATATAATATGTCAATCCAACACTTAACATAATCGATTTTAAATCCAAAAGTAACAGAGTTGTTTGTTAGAATCAATAGATTACATTGTATTTATCAAACCAATCTCTGATATCAATGCATCACATACACAAAAGATTATGCTAATTCAAACGTATAGAATCGTTTCAAAATCAAACCAAACAGAACCGAATCGAGCTAACTCAGGGCCGACACAATCGTTATACTAATGCAAAATCATATCAATCAAAACATAGCTATGTCTGATTTTAGAAAACAAATCTTTTGTACAGATTGAATGCAATCAAAGCAAAAATATTCATTCAAAACAAAACAAAATCGTTACGGGTAATTCGAAGTAAACAGAATTGTTTTGAATCTATTAAAACAAATAGAACTAATCAAAAGCAAACCCAATAAGTTACATTAATTCAAACCATCTCATAAAACAAAATCGATGTTGAAATACATACCTGGGCAGTAGGAAAATGATTCGATCAAGATAGATTTGAATTGACAAAGGCCATTGCCACCTCAACATTTCTGAAGACAATTGAACCGATGGTCTTTTGCTTCTTCTCGTTGGCTTGTAGCCTGTCGTTCTCCTTCGACAACACAGTAACTCGTTCCTCTAAAGATTTAATCTTAGATTGCAACATGGTAACGTCGGTGTAATAACGTTCAAGCCAGGCATTGCATTGAGTACACGGTGATTGATCGGACCTTGGCATTGCAGTCGAGGGTTCTTTCAAGATACCAGGGGTTTCATTGTGAAGCTTAATTCCTGGGAAGTTAGGGTCATTCTTGAGGCACAGAGGTAAATTGGAAACATAGTCATATGGTTCCATTGAGGAGAGGCCATGAGAGTAAGGGTATTCCTCGGCTATGAAACGTTCAATATCAGAGTCTGAATCCTCGCTCAAGACTATTGGCTTCTGGTCAATGTTTTGTTTAGGTTTGTTCCTAGCACATCTGGATATCCTTCGTGCATTTTTCTTTCCCTTACTATTGACACCGGTAACACCTTTTCCTTTCTTCCTCACAGGCCTCTTGATGGCCTTACTATTTTCTTTAGCACACAGGTCGGCCATGGTATCGGGTAGGTCAAAGTTGGGGTAGTTCGAGGGTTTGACAAGGGGTAGAAGGGTAGGAGGTGGCACGGTAGGCACAACCAGTGTTTCAGTGACCACAACTTTGTCTATTTAAACACACTCGGGAGTGGCAAAGCCATTCCTTGATAGGAAGGCTTGCCAACAGTCACCACTGAGCTTCAAATGGTGAATGATAATGACTTTGATCAAGAAGTGATGGAAAAGGTTGCTATCAGCCTTCTCACGCTTAAATCGTTTGAACATTTTGTAAAGGCTGCGTAGGAGATAGTGAGGCATGTTCAAAGGGTAGTCTATAAAATTCATCAATAACCGAAGATGGTACAGAAATACCAAACCATAACGACCTTCACAGGTCACAATCTGCTTAACAATTGCCAATAGATCATGCCACCTGGGTTTGAGGGCAGTGACAGGCATACCTCTATCACAACTGACAATCTTTCTCGATGTGAATAGAAGCAACCATGGGACCTCATCCACTTTGGAGTTCTTAAACCACCTCTACCCTTTAGCTGGTAAGCCTATAGCCGAGTTGAGGAATTCCTCATTTAGTTCAAGCTGTATGTCTTCGACCTTAGCCCTGCATCCGTCGAAGGTGAGGGCAAACTGTTAAGCTACCGAAAGTTTGAAACCCTCAAATCTCTGGATAAAAACTAACCAACCACTATTTTCCAAATCCTCACGAGCATTGTCGAATAACATGAATGTTTGGCTGCCATTAGGTTCTATACGCACCACAGGTGCCATAGGAGAGGGCACACAGTGGGCAGGGAAAACAGACAGGGGTTTGGACAGGGTATACGCATGATAGAAGGCAGACATTAATGCCTAAGTGTGCGAGGGTGGTGGAACAAAATCAACCCATGCAAAACAAGCATATCCAAATGTACAATCGACGACGCATATGGTGATTCAAATCACCATTGCAAAAAGCAATGCCATTCAAACAATTAATGAAAACTATGGTAAGTCAACACAAATATTCACACAAGCAATAGTGTTTGCATGGTTTTAAAATCAAAACAATGTTTTGAATATAGTACCAAGGATTTGATCATAAATCGTATGCTTTATATGAAACCATTGAATTAAGGGTCTAATCACCATGTTAATGCGTTGTTATGAAACCATTGAATTTGATCAAAAGCAATAGAACATCATACAACCATTGAATAAAGGACTTAATCACAATCATTATAATATCATCACAGTCTCATAAAAATGAAATCATATTAACAAAAAAAAAATGCCAAATGAGTAATTGTTTTGGCGTCTTGCCAACTGTGTGACCATAATTGAATTGGAAATACAATGAACACATAGACAAGAGTAACCATAATAATCCAGTGACGATTTTAATGCCATTGACGTGACTTTGAAATCAAAGTTTTCACACTTGCAGTCATGAAAACGAGAACAAAGGTAGGTGTGAAAATGTGCAATTTTAATAGTGTTGTTATATCCAAAAGATTGCGATGAGAATCAAGGGTTTCAAAACACTTGTGTAGGTAGCTTATAAAGATAGGATAAAAATGCGAAATGGCTGCCAACAAGTCCACACTGTCACCTTGACTGGAACCTCTTCCTTCTATTCTTACTCCTAGAGGAAGACAAGGGGGGTAGATCCTAGTTAGTAGATGTGATTTAACTTTGAAGTTCTAGGAGTTGGTTTTAATTTGTTAAAGGTTAAGAGGAGAACTAACCTATGATGCTAAGGAAGCAAATGCAAAGTGCAAGATTTTCAATGACAAGCAAACCCTTCCCTAAGTCAACTAAGACTAGTGCCTAAAGGTTGGGCAAGGGTTCAACTAAGTTAGAGGGAGTTTAATTACAATAAGGATTACAAGTAAAGTGAATTTACAATTATCCATAACCAAGATACAAGTACTCACAATAATGAATGATAGATATCACAACACTTACACAAGATACAAATAGGCAAGATTAACAATGCTTAAATGTGAGAATCCAAAAGATATCAAAACATTGAGATCATTCACATAAATCAAAACATGCCCCATTAACACTTACTCTATTGGACTACTTTTCAATGGAAACCACTAAAACACTCAAGACTCAATAAGATGATGCCTCCAAATGGGATGCACAACTTCTTCTTGAATCACACCACAAAAATCATAACTTGAAAGATAAAAACACTTGAAAGATAATTGCTCACCAAAATCAAAGATTTAACACTTAGAAACTTAACCACATTTGCATGAAAGATAAGAGATGTACATATGCTTGCAATGTTTTATTCTAAACAACCATCATAAGATATACCCAAGTAAAGATTGCCTAAAAGACTAAGTGGTTAAGAGTTGTTTAAAGATTTGATAAATTTTACTTGCCCTCCTAACTRAGTGTCAAWCCTTACTCCTCCTCCTCCTATTGCCAAATAACTKCCRGATGCTCAAGATAGTAAGCCAGCGAGGCCCACCCTAGCTTTCACGGTCAGCCCTAAAGTAAGAGTACTTCCCAGAGAGGACACATCCTATGCACCGTGAGACAGTCCCCTGCCTACACCCTCCGTTTTTTTCCTCAAACCCGTTTTAGATGGTGAAGATGGTGGAATTTGGTGTCCTAGTTGGTCTAAAATATTATTATGACTTATGGGTAAGTCTTAAGGTGTGTTATGAGTGTTTTAGAGGAGTTTTAAGTGCCAAAAAATGATGAATTATGCCCAAAACCGAAACTGTAAATGACTGTTGTGAAGTGTGTTGCAGATTACAAAATTGAAGACTAACACCTCATCCAAAGCATGAATTGAAAGCTAGAAAAAGAGACCATTTACATCACCATTTGATAACCAATAGCATGTGAAAAATATGTAAGATAATGTTATGAAAGGGGCAAGAACAACTTGCCAAATGGAACAACACTTGAGATTTTAACCATTCAAACACATAAGCTATTCCATGTGAGTTAGCATGCTTAAGACAAGATACTTGCTGAAAATGAAAGCTAACTCCTACAACATTTACATCAAAACCAAATTAAAGCATGAGAGTTATGTGTGCCCAAGAAATAAAAGATTGCTTCAAGACATATTATTTAACCATGTAGTCTACTCCATTTGAGATACCATGCTAAAGATTAAAATGTTTGCAAGAATAAAACTAAAGCATGTAAATGGAAGTATGCCTTAAGGGATTAAAATAAGATGTTATAACATGTGATGATTACTATATAACATTTTAATCCATTTAAAACATATAAACCATCAACAAATCACTAACATCCTAGCCATACAATTTTGGGGGTTACTCTTCCAAGGTGTAGGCAATTATGTAAGCAAAAAATTGGAAATAAAATAGCAATAAACCACTCACAATGGCACAAGGTGGAGGCAAGACTACCAATGTTGTGCCAAAGAGGGTTGTAAAGGAAATTAACAATGATTATTATTAAGCAATCCTAGCCACACAACCTTGTCTTAATGACAAGTGGGGCAAGAAATAAAAAAATGCCCAAAAATATTTTAACTCCTAGCCCAACGATTTTTGGGGGTTGGCCGAGCCAATCACTCTCCCAAGGTGTAGGCAATGAAATAACTTATAATAAAGAAATACAAGGATGAAACTATACAATAGAATGCAAGCCTCAAGGGAACTTCCCGGGGGCTTGCTACAATGCTAGAAATGAATGAGGAAGAAGAGAGAGATGTTACCCAACTAATGGAAGCTCTTTGGGAGTGCTGTGAGAGTGGATTTGGGCAGCATATCCCCTTGTTTCTGGTAAGAACTTGCAAAAACCAGCAAGCAAATGCTTGCTGGAAATGCTGCACAACACAACAAAGTTAAGAAAAATTTATGGTTTTTACGCATAATTTTTTCACACAAAAAAAATCTCCAACTAAAGTTTGAAGTTATTGAACTATCTAAGATGGTTAGCTACAACAATATAAATGGATATGAACAGAGAAATATCAGATTATAAGAAGTAAGAAGTGTGAGAAGATCTTGATGGAAAACCCCTTCTTGAGACTATCCCGACAACACCTTAGAGGCAAACCTGCAAAACTCAAGCAATATGTGAGGTATAGCAATAGATAACATGTGAGAGTAAGCTAACACAATGAAATACTTCACAATATCAACTACTCTACATATATAGATCAACAACAATACTATTGATGTRTCCACTCAAGCAAACTACTTTGCCYAARAATCTACTCAACACCRTAYACAATGCAAAAATGAACAATGTCACCTCATATGAAAGAAGCAAATCAGAATACTCTTGATTACTTCAAATCCTCCAAAGCTTCTTATTAATCCAAATGGGAGAGCCTTGCAGCAACAAATTTCTCCAATGCTCTCAAGAGCAAAATGGGATGGATGTATGATGGCAAGAGCAAGAGAGTGGAGTGAAATTTCTGTAGCATAACATTAGCTCAAAGAATGGTGAAGAAATGAGTGAGGGGAGGCTCTCTTTTATAGCTCAAGAGGCAAAGTGAACCCTCCTGGATGAGAGCCATGTGTCAAAACCCAAGCAAATGAGATGATCTCAAGGAGGGGGGCACACCAACTTAGGGTTTTGGCATGGATATGTGATGTGGAAGGGTGAGAGGGAGCGTGGGACCAAGAGAGGGTGAGGTGGTAGGCTAGGAAGGGCAAACCTCATGTGGGAGGGGCCCACAAGTCAATTAAATGACATTTCCAAAGGCTTCCATGTGAGGGGGGCGCAAACCCCCCTAGGGGGCGTGGGCATTTAGCAAGTGAGTGAGTGTGGGGGTGTGGAAATGTTTAGGAGGTGGGTTGGGTAGGCTAGGTATCACTTTTATTTCTCTTATCCATCATCACACTAACCCATTAACTCATATTTACAAAATTTACATTTTTGACTTAGCAATAAAAAATGTTGTTTTGAGTGACTCTGACTCCGGGTGGACAAATGACTAGCAAAACTTGTCTGACTGAGCTGAAACTTGGTCCAAGGGTGTAGGGGGTGCCTTTCCATTTTATTTGAGCACAAATACCCCTATCAAAAGCNATCCTCCAAAGCTTCTTATTAATCCAAATGGGAGAGCCTTGTAGCAACAAATTGCTCCAATTCTCTCAAGAGAAAAATTGGATGGATGTATGATGGCAAGAGCAAGAGAGTGGGGCGAAATTTTTGTAGCATAACCTTAACTCAAAGAATGGTGAAGAAATGAGTGAGGGGAGGCTCTCTTTTATAGCTCAAGAGGAAAAGTGAACCCTCTTGGATGAGAGTCATGTGTCAAAACCCAAGCAAATGAGATGATTTCAAGGAGGGGGGTGCACCAACTTAGGGTTTTGGCATGGATAGGTGATGTGGAAGGGTGAGAGGAAGTGTGGGACCAAGAGAGGGTGAGGTAGTAGTCTAGGAAGGGTGCAACTCATGTGGGAGGGGCCCACAAGTCAATTAAATGACATTTCCAAAGGTTTCCATGTGAGGGCGGCGCAAACACCCCTAGGTGGCGTGGGTATTTAGAAAGTGCGTGATGGTAGGGGTGTGGAAATGTTTAGGGTGTGAGTTGGGTAGGCTAGGTATCAATTTTATTTCTCTGATCCATCATCACACTAAAACATTAACTCATATTTACAAAACTTACATTTTTGACTTAGCAATAAAAATTGTTGTTTTGACTGACTCTGACTCCGTGTGGACAAATGACTAGCAAAACTTGTCTGACTGAGCTGAAACTTGGTCCAAGGGTGTAGGGGGTGCATTTCCATTTTATTTGAGCACAAATACCCCGATAAAAAGCCCAGGGACCTAGTTTTTACAATAATTGCTCAAAAACAATTAATTAATTAAATAATTAAAATCCCAACCTTAGGAAAATTAATTAAATTTAATTAATTAAAAAAAACCTATCTAGACTCGACGAAATTCCACGAAACTTTCTATGATGTATTGCATGGTCATTTACATCATTCCTAAACAATAGCTACAAGAGGATGAGACCATTAGAACGTCGTTCACCACTTTGGAGGAATTATTGTAGGTGTGAGGGAAAAACTCAATGGAAATCAACCAGGCTGAAAAGCCCAATTGACAACCTAAGGATTAAAAACCCTCGGTGAAAAGAATTCTCCCAATGAAAACATCCCAAGTTACCTAACCTAACTATGATCCATGCAGACCTATTACATTTTTAACCCACGCAGGGGTGCGAAAATTCTGTTTACAAAAATTTGTGTTGGAGGCATAAATTGCCCAGTAGAGCCAAACTGTCTTCAACATATTTTCATCTGATGATGCATATCTTTATGGCACATGAAGTTGACCCCCTATTTGAATAGGCGATCAACAATCATGACATCATCCAGCCTTGTGGACGTCTTGGGAGGCAGATTTGGCAGTGTTGGCACATGTGGCAGGCTGGAGAAGCCCAAGGAGGACTAACGTTTTGCTCCAGGATGCTGCATTTGCCCTAGAAGGGGATAAAGTCACCGTAAAAGGTGCATGACGTCTCTCTTTAGCTTGATTAGGGTTTAATTTGAAGCATTTAATGTAAAACAATATGATTTTTAGTATTTTGGCC
>JZKD02S2096138.1:0-28247 GCA_000966675.3 Picea glauca
AGAGTGAGCTTGATCTCATAAAGGATCGGGAAAAAGAGACGTCTTCCAGGACTGAGAGACATATGCCATGAGTTGAGAAGACTAGATCATAGCTTCAAAGACTTCTAGGAGATGTGAAATCTTCTGGGAAGATTCCTTTGTTTCAGTAACAGAGGAGGAAGCTAGTCAAAAGGAATGGGATATGGATTTTTCCTTGAGACCGGAAGGGAATTCAGTGGTGACTTCCAAGATTGATCTAGAAAATCAGGCATGTTGCAGATAACAATATAAATATGTACAAAGCCTGATTTGTGTCTAGAGGATTCTCTTAGCAAGCAGGAGAAAACTATGATGAGACACTTGCTCCGGTAATCATAAGAAGTATATATAGAAAAATCATGATCCATTAAAAGAGGTTGATGTTGTATGAGATACAGAGGGATCAAATGAATCTATTATCATGATGGAGTAGAGGAGCTACTCTCATAGTTCAAAAACTACAGTGAGAATGGAGCATTCATTATCAGTTTCAGAAAAAACAGCTGCAGGTGCAGAGTCCCAGTTCCAGAAGGAACATTTGTAGAGAGAGTAGAGGACATACTCTTAGACAGTGATACAGATAGTGCTTTTTGAAAATCACATAGAGCCAACACATGATTGAGTAGATTGAGTTGTAGTTGAGAAAGTGTACTAGTTTGGTACAATTTGATGTAAAGATTTGGTTCATTGATATATTTGAAGAACGCGAGGACATATACATGTTTTTCGGTGAACACATTGAGTCAATACATGATTGAGCCTAGACATGTTCACCTAATTATGGAAAAACATGTGATGAGGTACCTAAAAGGTACAATCGATTATGGACCCAGATATGTATTGGAGTATGAAATAACATTGTAGATTCAGATTGGGCAGGCAGTGTTATAGACTGGAAAAGTACATTCGGATATTCCTTTAGTATTGGATCAGTTGTAATCTTGTGACTTAGTGAGAAGCATACCTATATTCCACTCAGTTCCATAGAGGCATAGTATGTGGCGGCATGGACATCTTTTGACGAAGCAATGTAGCTTCGAAAGTTGATTGAAGAATTGTTTGATCTCTATTGTAGGAAAATTCCCCTGCGGACAGGTGAATATCCTCTTGGATCCTAGACCCCTATTACCAAGACAGAAAGATGTTAACATTGGACATTAACATTCCTTTAAATGTAGTTAAACTAGTCAAAGGGAAAAGAGGAAGAAAGTATGATGTACCTTTTTTTGAAGCTTGTCCTCGCTTAGTCCGGGATAAACTTGATCTTCAAGCCCTTTAATGAGATCTACAATCCAATATATAGAAAAGACAATGCATGATTCCTATTCTACAAAGATTAGTTTAAACTAAATTTATCAACAAAAGACAAGCCTATGCAATCATACACAAAGTTGAGGGAAATAGGCCAAGCATATATTAATGAGAACATTACAAGGCACTTACAATCTGTAGATGCAGTTGCAACAACCTCCTCTCCAAGCTCTCCTCGCCCAGCCCTTGCACAATTCTCCCAAGATCATAACCAAAATCTTTCTCCCAAGATCATAAGTTGGATACCTCCAATCTATCCCATATTCCTTCTCCATGGAAAGCCCTCATTATATAGGATTTGGAGGCTTAACCACCATGGAGAGGATCACTCATAAGATCCACTAAAAAAGGATCTCCAAGATATTTAAGGAGAAAATATCTCTTAAGGATTTTAGGGAGGAAATATCTCTCAAGGATTTTAAGGAGGAAATATTTCAACCTTACATGAGATCCTCAACCTCCACTAAAAAATAGGAAACCAAATGTGAGGTGGATTCTCACACTAAATTAATTTCCTTTTTATGAATATTAATAATTAATTCATGTGCACATAGTATTTTGACCTTCATATAATATATTTCTCTTCCACATTGACTATGGATTGTGACATATGTTATTTCATGGTGTCGAGGTGTATGTGACACTTAGCAAGGTGCATATGACACTTTTACGACACTTGCAACACTTAGGGCGAGGTACCTAGGTGTGCAAATTTGATGTGTAACAATATGCCCCCTAAAGTGTGAGGTCAGAAGAGAAAATGATGGCCGAAACACTTTACAATTCTTCAATGCAAGGGCATGGAGTTGGAGAACCTGGAAGAAGTTGCAAACAACCATCAAACAATATTAATATATGTTCCATTTCCGAGGCAGGCAAACCTATGCTCGGATATGAGATGACTCAAAGCACGGTCACCGACCAATATACTATGGATCCATGAAAAATATTGACTAAGGATATGGCCACCAGAGATACAATGTGGATCCATACCTCCATGACATGAACTGATCGTAGCCACGAGAAATATACAGAGGAGATATGAGATGATAAAAAATAGCCACAGACCAATACAATGTGTATCTATGTAATAGTCTATATATCAGCATGCTCAAATGATCTCCTTCGCAGCCTGGGGAAAGTCGATAATAGAGTGAATGCTCAACCCAGGGTCTTCATCCCAATCTCAACGTGGTACAAGTCTATCCATGTGAATAGATTTTTTGATGTTGAACATGGTAGAAACCACTTGATTACCATTCATTGAGGTAAATCGTTAACAAGTGCGAGGGAAATCACCAGTGATGTCAATGACTCCCAAGGTACCCTAGTAAAATACAGCGAATGTGAACAAATGAGATGAAGTCGAACATTTGTGGAACCATCCGATCAGAGGTCAATGATGTAAACCTACTTTTGGAAGCGAGGAGGCCTGCCATTAAGGCATGTAGGTCCCAAGGTACCAACTGGTTTCTAATTCTAATTCTCGGATGATGTGTTGAAGTCGACATAAAAAGACTCATTGAACGAGGGCCTTGATGTATCCCCCATCATCGACACAAAACTGACAAAGGAAAGTGATGTAAGATGGTGAATCGAATGAGTATGGACTGACATGGGAAATGGAAACTAGCAATATGCAGATGGATGGTTTGAAGTGAAACTTCCCTTAAACATGATGAGGCATGACAATTGACTTGGCAGCATTGACTCAACAAGTACCGAAAATGTAATGTGATGACAATAAGAGCACTCTTCGACTCGACGAAAAAATATGGCAACACATGGAATTGGTATGACTCAGAGACAAGTAGATTACCCAACTGTAAGATGAGATGCAAATAGGTGCCATGCTCAAGGGTGACAAAAGTTGCCTTAAAGGATTGTAAAAAACTTGACCCACTTCCTTCATTTTTTCCCCCACCCAGATAGATGAGTACCTATTTTTAATTTAATGAGCTTGATGAGGGTAACACACGCTCGATATAACTCACCTTCAGTAAGTTCCTCTTCCTTTTTTTAACGAACTGGAAGAAGTAAGGGTTCGTCCCCATATGGGCCCTTCAAAGTGTGATTTTAGCAAGTCCAGGGAAGGAAAACTCAGTGGTTTTTTATGTTTAGAGAGTCTGAAAAGAACTTAAAGGTGACTCCAGGGTTGTCCTTTTTCATAATTTTAGTCTCACAAGGCAAAAAAATCAATAAACTACCACTCAAAAGACACCCTTTCAAACCTTTTAACGAGTGTGAAAGGAAGCAAGATCACTTGACAATATTTTCATGTTTAGAGAGTTTGAAAAGAGCTTAAAGGAGACTCCAGGGGGTTCCTTTTTCGTATAACCTTTACAAGTCTGAAAAAGTGATAAAAGTTTACTCGGTCACATTCTCATGTATTTACGAGCACGAGAAAGAACAAAGACTAAGCTCAGTATTGGTTTCATTTTTACACAAGATTGAAACAAAATTAAACTTATGCTTGTAAATTCCCAACATAATTTCCAAAGGTAGGGATACCCATGGATGGTTGGTTCTCTGCCCCCAGCTTGAAAAGATAGCGGCTTAACTCCAGAATGATAATCAAAGGATGGAGACATGCTCCCCCAAGCTTCATTTCATTTGCCGACTTTGAGGTTGTCACAAATTTATGTACTAGATGGAGAAAAAGGATAAGGGAGGATGAAAGGAATGTTCAAATATGAGACCTAACGAAAGACTCGACTTGACATCTACGAGATCTAGCTAAAGACTCGCCTCGATATCTATGAGATCTAGTGAAAATACTCTACTCAATGGAAGAGGTGACTATTTCATTTTTTAATGAGCTTGACACAGGAAAAGAACTATGCTCAAGACCTTTGTTTCACTTTTTAACGAGTTTTCGATAGAGAAGCAAAACTATGCTCATGGCTTCGGGTTCAATCCCCATATTTATGTTTCATTTTTTAATGAGCTTACTACAGAGAGGAAAACTATGCTCGTGGCTTCTTCTTGATCATGGCTTCCAACAGGAAAATGCTCTGGAAGGAATACATGTCAAACGACAAACGTCAATCATGGCTTCCAAGTGATCTTCACTTGATGGAATAAAAACACTCTAGAAGAAAAACATGTTGACGACCTCAATAAGGGTAGGGAGATCTGGCTTTAATAGCCCTATCGAAGAGATGACCATGTCAACTACCGGATCTAAGTCAAGAGAAGGGAGATATTCCCTCTTGTGCGGGATTGAACGCACGGGGCAGGTCATTACATAATTGACCTGCGGTGGGGCAGACATCGATGACATGTATGGACCATTCAGGGAAGGTGGATGGTTGACCATTAGATGAGGGTCAATGAATGAAAGTTGTTCGATCGTTACTATATTTCCAATGTGAGGGAAACACATCACTCGAAAGAGAGTGGACACAAAAGCTCTCATAACGTAGACATAGTCTCGCCCAAGGAGCAAGTTAAAGTCCAAGGGATCATAAACTACCATCACATTGACGTAGACCATTTTTCCTCCCAAAGTAACTGGAAACCGAGGAAGGATCCCTAAAGGTTGACTAACTCTTCTGTCAAAGGTCAACAGATTCTGAGTCACGGGCGCAAGATGTAGGGAACCAAAAGCTTGCCAAGCATTCACATATAAGATGCTAACAAAAGAACCTTCATCTATTATAGTGTTAGGAATATTCCTATCACAAACTTGTACAGTGATTTGGAAAGGCACGTAAGAAGGAAGACAAGGTTCTGTCAAATGATTCCAATTAATAGAAATCATTTGATTGCTTGAAGGGGGTGCCATCGGGACGGGCGGAGTGCCCCCTTGTCCGGGTGAATCATTATTAACAAGGTCGATCTAAGCAACATCCTCACTCTTTGAATGAGGATTGGAATCAACTAGTGGTGGAACGGGATCGACCACTTTGGTTTCACTCTTCAGAGGAGGAGTGGGATCGACCAATGATGGAACCGGATTGACCACTTTGGCACTCTTCAAGGGAAGAGTGGGATCGATCAGTGACGGAACCAGATCAACCACTTTGGCACTCTTCAGATGAAGAGTGGGATTGACTGATGACAGAACTGGATCAGTCACTTGGGTTTCACTTTTCAGATGAAGAGTGGGGTTGATCGATGACAGAACTAGACCAGTCACTTGGGTTTGTGGTTCAACCGAGGATGAAACCAGATTGACCACCTGATCAACCGGACTGACCGAGGATGGAACCAGATTGACCAGTCCATCAACTAATGATGGTTTAGGAGAAATCTTACAATAACTAGTTGGAAGTTGAATCTTTTCCAAAATATAAGAATCTTTGTCTGTACAAGGGCAAAGGTGAGAGTAATGATCACCTTCACATAACAAGCAAGAAAATTTGACAGTTCTCTTCTTCTTACCAACCTTACTGTGAGTAGCTGAAGAGGTGTCACCAGCATGTCCTGCGGGGGCTGATGATGTGGAAGACCACATTTCTAAGACATTGGGGAGACCAGGGAAATCCATCAGAAAGTGGTTACCCTTACAAATCTTGCAAGGGAATTTGGGTTTAGGATTCTCCGTTTTAGACTTGTCGACTTTATCAACACTCCCAGTATGATTAATAGTAGTTGGTTTTTTAGATCCAAAATGATCTGATGTGGTTGGAGGATTGGTCCCTTTCTGGTTCTTCTTCTTCTTCTCTTTTTGTTTCTTGTTCTTCTCATTAACCTAGCTACTCACTTTAGATCTTTCACTAGGAAAGGAAGAAGAAAGGGAAGGAAACTTGATAGGTGAAGAAGGATAAAGGTCGACATGAGTTTGATGTGTGGGTGGTGTGCTTACATTTGAAGCATTAGGTGCATTCGAAGCATTGGGAAGATTCAAGATCACTGGAGTGGGGAACAACCAAACTGGTAATCCGATCGTGAGTCCCGGAAGACTCAGTGTAGCAATGCACGAAGGACCAACATTTTTGAAAGAGTGAAAGGCAAAAGGTTCCCCGAGAAAAGGGGTTCCTCCATTGGTACTCCTAAGATTTGACGCCATTGACACTGACTCAACCTAAGGTCCACTAAGGAAAACAAACAACACATGCTACAAATCTGAGAAGCAAACAATCAAACAAACCTTCCCACAATGAACCACTAGTTGGTGATGAAATCCAACATCATGAGATCAAGATAGGATGGGGTTGGGATAGAGAGGGTGGATCATTTACGTTGGAGACCTGCTTAATAGACTTACGCCTTAGTGCAAGCTTCCACACAATAATTGTGGATTTACCCTCCAAGGAGCCTGAGTGAGTTTGACCAATGTTTGTTCCAAGTACAGAGAAGACTTCCCTTCACTGTCACCTTGTCTAAGGACCCTAAAGATTATGGCTACTAAGGTCACCAACTCACAGTCAACCTTTCGGCAGGTATAGTTGACAATCGAGTCTGAACGTATGGGCAGGATAACAAGTCTGAAATCCTTCAAGAGAACTGAGGACAAGTGGACCGATAGAACTCGAGAGGACTTCGAATGGATTCAAAATTCATGAAGCACTGAGACCAAATGAAGATATTTGGACCTCAAGAAGAACCCCCAATATACTATATGACTACTACGAATGGTTAAGCCTCGGAGGGATAATCTTCGTTTCTCTCCTGAACGTGACCTCGTGTGTAACCCCTTTGTGAGAGGGGGATCCCAACTATGCTTATACGAACAATTGGATTTACCGCTCCCTCGCACAAGATTCTATGTTTGTTTTATGACTATGGAAATTTATCCTCACAACCTATTCCAAAGCCCTACACTTGCTAATGTAGGTTCGCTAACAGAAAATATAAAAGTGTCTGATCAATTTTATAATCGCTTCATTTTAGGGTTGTTGTTTACTCAAGGGTGTGAAAGTGAAACTGATGATGTTGTAGAATCGACTCCAAAAGAATGCAGAAAAATGAGATGAAAATCTTTTTCTTCAATGAATCCTACATACGGGATGGAGAAGAGGTTCAATTTTCTTCAACAAAAGCACCCAATTCCCAAATGCAATTTGCTAAATGCAACCTAGTTATCTACACTACCCAACAAAAATAATGCAATTATCTTTCTTTGTTTGATTCTAATACATAAAGACAACAAATGCAAATCCTTTAACACTCCTTTACTTTCAATCAAAATGGAAGAGTCGAAAACAGATACAAAAGACACGAAGCAAAAAGGATTTCAAACAAAGCATGAACTCACAGGATAACGAGAACTGAATGAAGATAACTCACTCAATCAAGGACTCGATAATCGACAAGCACTCAAGGAAATAAGAAAGTTCAGAGAAGAATCCAAAAAATGATAGGGAGAAAGAGGAATCACTCAAATGTCTTGACAAAACAAGCAGCAAGAAAAAGCAATCCAAGCTAGGTTGTGGTAAGCATAAAGTCTCAAATCATTCAAAAATGAAAGATTTGAAAAGAAACTTAAGACCAACAAACCTTTGCAGACCTTTTCAATCACAACCCTATTGTGCCTTGACAATTAAATGTAAATTAAGAGGGTAAAGTGATAGGTTAGCCCAGACCTAATTAAGGGATGCCAGACCACTATTTATAAGGGAGGTCGATGCCTCATTTATACAATCACTTATGAGATCTGTAAGAAGAAGAAAAGTGTGCAAGTCTTGGAGGAGAAGCTGCTACAACTGGGTGTGACGTCAAGAAGGGTTCTGGTCTATCTCTTGGTATCTCTTGGTTAAGTGGTGCACTACTCTTTCTAGTGAAGGAGTAGAGGAGGATCTTCTCCTTTGTTAGTTCTCTCTTGAGAGAGAAGAATTGTTCTTGGTTGGCTAATATATATTGAGGAAGTTTGTTGGGTTTCCTCCCCCTAGAGAGTTTCCCAGGATAATCTTTGTGTCTCTCTTGTTTCTGTGATTGTATCTCTTTCAGTGATCTTATATATGCAACTAACATGCTAATTGATTGTAATAATAAAGAAGAATCGTAATTGTTGGTTGTATAAGTAAAATATCAACATGAAGCCCACGGGTGGATGGCAAGGGTCTGCATACCAGATGAGAGAGATCAAACTTTGAAGGCTTATAAGATGACTTGGATGACATAACCTAGCCCCCACATGCCAAACGTTTTTCCTATGAGAGGAAAAAAATCACCTTTAGAGGCATGATATCACCTAAGGGGGTTAGGGTTTGGTGGTGAGTTGACATTCATTGGCACAAGGACATTTTGAGGGGCTTGAGCCTTGATCATGACAGAAGTTGTTGGGATGCTTGACATGTGGCTTTGGGAAGCCTTTCTACACTCCTACATCACCAACGACCTTCTCCTAGTGCCAAAACGTCCCCTAAAGGGGTGATGTCCATATAACTTGGGCTTTTTCTTTGTGCAAAAGTGAAATTAAAGTGAATTGTTTAATATTACTTTGTAAAATGGGAAAGTTTAGGGTTGTTGACCCCTAATCTTGTGGTTTACCCTTAATTATGTGGGTAAATTATCTTAGTGAAATTTTGTATAAATAAGGGATGATAAGATCTCATTTTATCGTAACTCTCCCTCTTGTGAGAAGTACTTGGTCTAAAATTTTCACTACACTTGGAGTATTTTGCCTTTTGTGCTATGGAATAATGCTTTTATGGTTATGGTTGATGATGATGATGGTGCACTATCTCTTGGAAGTCAATTTTTTGATGTTGTGGAGGTTTACTGTGGCATGTTAAGAGATTTTTATTGAATGGTATGGTTTCTTTACCTTGTTATTATCATTTGTAATTCAAGTTGAGGTTGTTTTGGTCAAGGATAGATAGGGAGTATAAGGATATACACCCCTATCCTAGTTTCCACCATTTTATCAATCTTTTTTGCAAGGTTTTTGTTGAGGAAGTAAGAGGATTTACACCCTTCATCTTCAAACCCTAGCTAGGTTACTTACCTTGGGAAGTAAGAGGATTTACACCCCCAATGGTTTAGTAACCCTAGCTCTTTCCTTTTGACCCCATTAACCCATAACTAAAGGCACTAGTCTTGCATTGGAGAAACAAAATATTGCATTGGGAAACACAATTTCTTGTCATATTTACTTTTTGTAACTTGGATTGTGTTCCTTGTGTTTTAAGCACCTCACAGCCACAAGGGCATCCCCATCAAATGGATAGTTCTTGCTGTTGTTACAAATTTACATATTCATCCATTAGGGTTGCATAAACCCTAACTCAATTCCTTGAATAACTCTCTGATCAACCATTGGAAATTGCCAAAGTTTGCACACTTGTCTTTCTTGGTTCATCGCACTTTTTGGAAAAGTTTGGAGGAGTTTCAATGGCTGATTTTCTTTTTGTAATACATTGATTTTTACAGCCATAAGGCTGATATAATTTTCTGCAGAAAAGTGTTTACAGCAACCTTATCTTTTCATGCCAGTATCTTGGTTTTTCATCTTGAGTTTTGCTAGTCTTTAGCTAGTCTTTCTCTTGTATCTTTTACTCGATATCTAACATTTATTTTGCATCTTATGGTGCCATTTTATTGCTGATATACATATTTACTAACAACTGCTATTAGGGACAACAAGGTCAATTTTCTTTTCCAATTGATCATATTGCAATATATGCTTGTTTTTCTTGTGTCACAAGCAGGTATTTCACCATTTACAGGTTACTCAACATACTTGGAAACCCTTGGGCCTCCCCAAGACTTCATTCCAAGACCTTCATACCATTTATATTTGACTTCTAGGGACTTCATCTCCATATTCATCTTTCTCCATCTCATTCCCCCTAGGGTCACCAAGACTCCCCCTTTGAGGTGACTACCTCACCTCTAAAGTGATCGGGACACATGCCTAAGGTGACAATGGGTAGGTGACCTCTTAGTTGTTTCCATTTAATGGTTGGGTCGGGATTTTCCCAACCTACAACTTGTACGATAACAAAGACCATAAGAAAAACTAACAATTACCTTATTTGTCTTAAATTATTGTTTCAAATTGGCTAGTCCACTACGTTTAGGATGTACCATGTCTATTGCTCCCGTGTCTCCTCCTTCAAACAATTGGTACACGTCATCAAGTATCCCATCCTCTTGTGTCTTGATGACCATTCCCTCTCTTATTAGTTGATCAAAATTCTCTTTGGATGTGACTTCCCACTACATTATCTCCAATCTATTGGTCTGAACACATTGGCCCACTATCGTGCTTCCTTGATCAATTCCTTTGATTTCTTAGATGCTCCATCTCCTTCCATCTTATTGATCAATTCCTTTGATTTCTTAGATGCTCCACCTCCTTCCATCTTATTTATATACTTCCTTCTACTACCAATCCATGTTCTCTCAACCATTGACCAAATTTCTCTCCACATTTCCACAACTTATTCAATCAAACTTCTATGCTCCCCTTCTCATCAATATATCTTTTGACCACTTTAACTTCCTAGAAAATCTACCATATCTTGTTCAACCACCAGTTTTTAGTGATTACACCCTGCTTTAAAGCCTACATTGCTCTCTCTTGAGCTTGTACCTCCTCCATGGTACATTTTTCCTTTAAATTATACTTAATCTTTCCGGTTCCATCCTAGGTCGCCCCTAAGTGCAAGTGCTTATGTTGCTATGATTGGTGGGTTATAAGGCATGTAGTCATCTTCTGTCAAAAACATCTTCTCCCAAGTTTTGATTTCTATTACTAGAGTCTCATGTGAGCTCCTTTCTTGATATGTTCTTCTACTTATGAAAAGCATCAGTTGAACTTGACTATGAATTCAACAATATAGACTTATATTGTGCTTTTGACCCAGAAATTGACAACGCGTGACTTAGTGACCAAATCTTTGTAATGTAATCAGGTTTTGAACGTTCCACTAGATCTCCCTCCTCCTTTTCCAGGCTAGTCATAGATGCTCCCCTATCTATTTATCCATTCAAACATTACCACTAGAAATTCTACCTAGAAGACTTTATATGTGTCATGGTCATCATGGACCAAAGAGGATCACATGACCCTTAGCATATTGATTCACAAAGAGGTCAACATGTTTAAATAATTGATCCTTCACGTAAATTTGGGTTGGTGTAATAATCATATTATCAAAAACAAACACACACACACCATGCTAGGGTCTTAGCAATAAAACCATTTGTTGGCTCAATCTAAGACCTAGGTTCTCATCAATGTCCAACAAGAGGTCCATTGTACTCTATGAGTTGGCATTTTCAATCCTCGTAAAGGAAAAGGTCTCACCTAAATCACTTTACCAAGACTTAAAAGGATGTGTGGGGATTCAAAAAATATGACTAATGCAATTAATTTCCACCCCAATAATCCTACTTAACAAATCACTGATACTACCGACCTTTGAACATCAAACCACAACTTCCTTCTACCCATCTAGTTATTGAATGTGATTATCCACTTCATCATTTATCAAGCATAATCACACAACACCTAAATAAATATAAGATTATCATGTAACACAATATATAAGGAACTAAAGCATAGAACATCATCACCATATAATATCATGGAAACCAAAAAATGAAGGGGGGCCTCATTCCATTCATTTCTATCACAATCAAATACATCATTACATAACATACCTTCATTCACTAGGGCRTAATAGAAGGAAGTATCTAAAACATGACACATCRCTRATATCCTCAACCTAACTCCYATTTATTCAATWACCAACCCTGATATCCTMAAYATSGTTGATATCCTCAKCCTTTACATKTATATAATCATGGTCGTAGGCAAGAGGATTCATTCAAASTCCAAAAACCCATTAGCTTACTCACAKTTCTTCCTTTATGAACTAGTTCAYATCTTCTCTAAATCTGGCCAAGTGTCTTCAGTCTTCGACCACTTTGCTCTTCAATCACCTAAAGTCACACCTGATATTATGGTTCTAGTGTTCCACAATCTAAGATACCTTTATTGTTGCTAGTGGTCTTCATTCTCGGTGGCACAAATCTGATCTCTCTATTCATTGATTTTATGCAAACATCTCCTCTATCAAAACAAAGGGCCCAATAGAGGTCTGTGGACGTTTACAAATTTCTTACACAGTTTAAATCCAAAAATCTCAAGCAACATTTATGAAAAAATATAACTAAAAAAGGGAGACCATACTTATATATGGATTACTTGTACTTGTGTAGTGAAGAGAAATTACTAGGGGCCTTAGTCACAATAGATCTAAGCATGTTAGTTGTGGTACAATTTATCCTACATTTTTAGTGGAATTTGTAGTGTAATTGAATTCAATACACTACATTTTTCATAGTACTTACTATTCTATGATGTGCATATAGATGTTAGAGCACAAGGAACATAGATGATGATGACTAGAGATGAAGATCAGTCTCCATAGAAGACATATGTGATGCAATTCTTCATAATGATATACAAATTACTAATAAAGGAGAGGTTTTGAAATTTGATAGTGGCATAATTTTCTATGATAATTTTTTTGACATTGTCATGAGGGAGTGGCCGAAAGAATACCATAAACATTGGGTTGATACAAATAGTGCTAGTAAGGAAAAAACATTAAACATATACACATAATATTCCCAAATGTACAATTTATTGAAAAATGGGCCCTTCATAGATTCTCCAAGCCTAGGAGGAGGAGGAGAAACCATATTGGGTGAAATATGTTCGAATTAGTTCTCTATGTACTCACTCATATTTCTAGTCCTTCACCCTTTATATTTCATCATGTACCATTCTTGAATTTTGTAGGCGATTTAATTTTTCATGATTTTGAACAAATTTAGTAAGTTTACCACCAACCTACAGAAGGAGGGCAAAGATCTAGGCATAAATCAAAGAAAATCTAATGTGACAAATCTGTATTTAAAAAAATCCTTAAGGATTCAAAGAATCTAAAGGATTGTTGATGACAAGATGGCATGAGGAGTGGATCTTTAGACACCACAACAAAAAAACTACAAAGGTATTAAATAAGATATGATTGTAGTTATTGATTTCGTTATGCTTCCAATGATTTATTTTGATATGGTTTTAACTTGTTCTCTTTTTTGATGTAACCTTTTAGTACCATTGACTTACTTTTGTGGTCATTTGTTATACACCAATAAACTTAACTAACCTTATCTTATTTATCTTATGTATAGATACAATTAGGTGCATAGAAATCAACAGTTACACATTCCTTGGGTCAAGTCGTGAGGTATGTGATTAGAGGGTGCTTTGTAAGTTTATCAATATAATCTCATTTATTATGCCAATATACTAGGTTAATATATGCCATTATTAAATATAGTTTTCTCTTATTCTAAAGTCACGAGTCATTGTCGAAGAATTAAAATATGCCTTGAGGAATGGTTAAGAAAGAATGGTGGAATATTTACATCCCATGCCCAAGGTAACTAATTGTTAATTATGTGTTTATTTTGTAACTTATCTATAATTGGAATTATTTATTAATATATTCTTCTAAACTAATGATGATGATAGTAACTAGAAGGGATCATAAAAGTAACAATTGGCGGGTGTTGGTTAGGGTTAGGGTTTATAGGAGGGGTTTGGTTTTCGGGTGATAGCAGGGGTGTGTGTGGTCTCGGTTTGGGCCAGTGAGGTGATAACCGACTGCCATGGTTAGGGATGAGGAAGGGGGAGAGCCCATTACCTCAAACAATGATGGTCTCTTTGCGTTTATCTCTGGCGGTTTGGAGAGATGCGACAAATTGGCGACTTGGAAGCCGTCTAGTGGGGAGTCGGGTAAACTTTCGGCCAAGAATCCTAGGATGGATGTCAGCGCTATGAGGCTGAAAATGATAGAGGATTTTGTGGGTTCAAGGTCTTTCCTGTCAGGTGTGACAGGTTCGGGGTTTACCTCCACGGGTGATTTGTCTTTTTCTGGCGGTTTGGGTTTGTCGGTGGGTTGGGATGGAGATCCTTCAAGGAACACCGGTCTGGATGAGGGTCTTGAGTATGGTTTGGATTTTGTTGTGGGGGAGGTAGCTTCGGGGGGTTGTTGTCCTGTTCTTGGTAATCTGGTCGAGAGGGGAAATTGGGGGTCTGTTCCAAAAGAATATCTTGGTTTTAGCACACAACAGGTTTTATCGTTGTTCATTTTACTAGACGTCGATAATTCTTTGGGCGGTGAGGGGGAGGTTGGGGGTGTATCAGCAGGGGTTGCAGAACAAGGTGGGGTGGGTAAGGTGATTGAAAACGAGTGGAGAATCCCGCACTAGATCCTCAAAGGTTGGAATGGCATGTAAAGGGCCAAAAGGGTGTTGGGGGTCATTTGTCTACTACTACAAAAGGTATTCGTTGTGCGCAAGATAGGAAGAGCTCTGAGCGTCTGGTTTTTGGGGAAGGCATTGATATGGACAGGGTGGTCGATTTCTCTAAGTTGGTGGTGGTTGGTCGAGTTAGGGGGAAACAATTGGGATGGCTTTTCTGAAGGAGTGGATAAACAAAAACTAGCTCAAACACATTTCAAAGATGCCACTCATTTGTTTATTGTCGCGGGGTTGGTTTGCCTTCTTTTTTTCTTTCAGGGAGGATGTAAAATGGGTTATGTTGAAGGTGTGGAGTATGGTTGAAACACCCATTGTTCTTAAAAGGTGGACTCCTACTTTTGATGCAAAGAAGGAGAGGATAGATGAGGAACCTATTTGGGTCAGGTTGTCGGGTCTTCCAATGCAGTTCTAGAATTCTAATAGGTTTGTTGCGATTGGTAAAATGCTGGGAAGTTATATTGAAGCAGATATGTATTTCGAAGATACAGGTCTTATGTCGGTGGCGTGGATTTTGGTGAGGCTAAATTTGCACCCAGGTCTTCTTCAGGAGTTAACTATTGAATCGATGGTAGGAACCTTTGTCTAGATTTTGGATTATGAGGGAATCCACTTCAGATGTCACATGTGCCATGCCTATGGTCATGGGATCACAGAGTGTCCTCTACCCTTCAAAGGAAAACTTTGATTCACTAAAGGATTTGTGTCACCAAATTCACCCTCCGGGTCGTCTCTAGAGGTGCAGTTGGGTGATGGTGAATAGAAGGTGGAGGCAAGGGACTCTCCTTCGGGAAAGGTTTCTCTAGGTTTTCCTCCAAACACTTCGGAAATCTACTTGGTTCCTTCTTCAGTGGATGGTCCAAAGCCCCCTTTTCCTACAACGACAACTCTTCATTGAGACCAGGATATCTCGGGTAAGTCTTCTTCGGGTCTCTCTCCATCTGTTCTCTTTTCACTTTCGGATGATAGGATTGTGGATAGGGTTTTGGGTAATGTTGGCTCCCTTTTTCCTCGAAGTTTGAAGGGCCTTTCAGCTGTGAGTTTGGTTTCTCTTACATGTCCTTTGGCTACTAGTGGGTTGATTTCCCCCCCTTCATTGGTCACGCCTATTATGAGTCCTTCGGTGGTGGGGGGCTCCTTGCCTTTTATGGACCCGTCTCTACTTTTTTTTATTACATCTGAGGTAGTAGGGGTCTCCGCACCTACTAATCTGAGCTTTTCCTCTTGTCCATCTTCCCCTTCTCTCTCATCTAAGGTCCCCACTACCTCCCTTCCTTCCTTGTATGTTACCCCTTCAACCTCTACAAATTCCTCTTCGGACGACAGTAGGGTACATTACCATCTTAGAAATAGGTCATTTGTTAAGGGGGCCCTAAGGGGGATGACGAGTTGGTATTGGGAGGGAAAGTTCTGGGATCTTTCCCTCGAATTTCTCTTTTTGGTAAAGGTAGGGGTCGAAAATCACACCTCTTTTTGGCTCAATATAGGGCCATGATTGATTTGCCATTGGGTTGACAGTCCTCCATCGAATGGGCGCTTAGAGCAAAGAAAACCCTTAGGGAGGTTACCTCATGAAAATATTGTCTTTCAACTGTCATGGGTTGGCAAACCCATCTAAAAAATCATCTTTGCGGAGGTTAGTGGATTTGAACTCACCATATGTTATTTTGTTACAAGAAACGTTAGGGGTTAGTGAAACAATGGTGAAGGCTCTTGCGTCTTTGTTTCCAGCATGGATGTTTGCAGCGGTGGATGCCAGGGGGCATTCAGGTGGGTTGGCTACTGGGTGGCTCAAAAATACTTGTAACTTTGAATTTTTTGGGGGTTTTGAGTCAGGGATTGGTCCGACTTTTTTCTCCTCTTGGATGTGGCGCAATGTGACTATTATCAATGTTTATGGGCCTTACCAAGAAAGACAACGATACTAGAACCCTTTAGCTGGATGCTCCTGGCTTAGTGGGAAGGACATTATTCTTGGAGGGAATATAAATTTTTCTTTAGGGGCTGCTGAGGTTTGGGGACCGCGCGTTGTCCCAAATTCTTTAACCAACTATTTTCAAAACATTTTGGACCATCTTGGGTTGATTGATGGCAAGCCCCTAAAACTGAATCCAACTTAGTGTAATATAAGGATTGGTGAGGATAGGGTGGCCAAGCACTTAGACCGGTTCTTATTGTCGGAGGATTTAATGGAATCTTTAAAATTAGTCAGACAATGGGTTTCTTATGGGGGGGAATCTGACCATAATCCGATTATGTTGGAGTTAAGAGGTAGAAGTAGAAGAGCACTGAGCCCTTTTAAATTCTTTGAAGGATGGATTTCAGATCCATCTTATCAAGCATTAGTCAGGGGCATGTGGTCTTCAATCTCCATTGTTAATCAGATCCATGCGGCTATACAATTTGTGGGGAATCTTAAAAGATTAAAACAAACTACTATTTATTGGGCTTGGGAGAAAAAGATCAAGGAGGAACATGAACTTGAGACACATCGAATTATCTGTCTTGGAGATCCAAGAAGATGAAGGGAAGGGGTTCTTAACTCTTGGTGAAAAGGAGAATATGGTTCGTTTGGAGAAAAGACACAAGGTTTTACTGGAGGAAAAAGAATCTTTGTGGAGACTAAAGAGTTGTGTGATTTGGCTCTCTTGTGGTGATGAAAATAACAAATTTTTTCAAGCATATGCCAAAGGCAGGAAATTGGCTAATACTATCTGGGGGCTAAGGAAGAGGGAAGGCGAGGTGGTTACTTATTTTGAAGGCTTGGCCATGCTGGGTATTGAACACTTTAGTGCCTTATTCAAGGCCCAGGAGGGGTTGTCCATTGTAGAAATTGTACAGGTTGCTCGGTTACTCCCTCGGTTTGTGGAGGAGGAAGACAATGGGATACTAATGGCAGTAGTTTCTGAAAAGGAATTATTGGAACGTGTCCATGCTTTTCAAAAAGGGAAAATCCCAGGTCTTGATGGCTGGCCTATTGAGTTTTATTTGGGTTTTTTTGATCTGATTGGTCTTGATGTTCTGAAGGTGGTCGAGGAATCAAGGGTGAATAGTTATATTGATAACCCTTTGAAATCTACGTTTATTTCGCTCATAGAAAAGTAAGACAATCCCTCTTCCTTTGAAGACTTTCGACCAATATTGTTATGCAATTGCCTTTATAAGATTATTTCAAGGGTTATCCATAGAAGGTTAAAGGTTATTCTGTCCAAAAATATCTCCAATGAACAGTTTGGCTTTTTGGAAGGTAGGAAAATACATGAAGCTATTGGAGTAGCCCAAGAAGGAATACACAACATAAAAACTAAGAAACTCAGTGGAGTTGTTGTAAAAATTGATCTATCCAAAGTTTACGGTTGTGTAAATTGGTTGTATTTAAGAATGCTTATGATTCATCTTGGTTTTGGGTTGGAGTTTACCAATTGGGTGATGGGGTGCATGTCTTTGGTATCTTTCTCTATTCTCATCAATGGTTCAACCTCTTCTTTTTTTCAAGCTAAAAGAGGACTGCAACAAGGATGCCCTTTGTCACCCTTACTTTTTCTTTTAGTGGCGGAAGGACTTAGTCTCTTTCTGGAAGTGGAAAAGAAATCTGGTAGATTCAAAGGTATCAAAATCTCCCATGGTATGTACATCACTCATTTATTATTTGTTGATGATATCCTAATATTTTGTGATGGTACAAAGAGAGAAGTTGACATTTTATTTGAGGGGCTCACTTTGTTTAAAAAAGCAACTGGTATGTTGATTAATGCTCATAAATCCAGTATTCTCTTTGCTTATGTCGAGGAAGAAGTCATACAACATTTTTTGTCACAACTCCCTTACCAGGTTCTGGGACTAGACGAAGGTTTGAAATATCTTGGTTTCCACTTAAAACACAATGATTACTGAAAGACAAAACGGATGTGGCTTATAGAAAAGTTATAAAAAAGACTAAAGGGGTGGAGCTACAAATGGTTGTCAAAGGTTGGGAGATTAGTACTGATCAAGTCAGTACTGGAGGCTATCCCAGTTTATTGGATGTCCTTGTCTTGGATTCCAAAGGGTATTCTGAAAAAAGCAAGGAAACTTTCTTTCTGTTACTTATGGAGGGGAAATAAGGATAAGCAATTGGTGCCTTGGGTACGGTGGGAGAAAATTGTGATGCCAAAGGCCCTCGGGGACTAGGGACTTAAAAATATATTTTTGTTCTCCAAAGCACTTGCAGCAAAATGCTCATGGAGATTGGTAAATACCCAAAATCTCTGGACTAAAGTTGTTTATCATAAATATGTGGCTCCTCTTTCAATACTTGAGTGGATTAGGAATCCCTTTCTTCAAATGTATGGAATTTATGTTATTTGGAAAGAAATTTTAAAGGATTTTGAGGTGGTGGGGAATGGTTTAGCTTGGAGAATTGGATCTGGACACTTGGTTAGTCTTGGATTGGATCCATGGGCGGAATGCAATCGAGAACACTTACTCAACGCAGACTTACATTCCCGGTTGGAGCAAGGGGGTTACTTTTATTTAGCTCAAGCCGGGGACCCAACATCTACAAATATCTAGAATCAAGGTTGGAAAAGTGGGAGAATGTTGGGTCTTGATGGGGAAGACCTTTTTCTTTGGGGCAGGTACATCCGGGCACTTCGGAGAGAAAATATTCGTTTGATGGATTGGGAGGATAAACTTCTTTGGGATGTGGACCCGAGTGGGGCTTACACTCGAAAAGAAGATTATGTTCAGCTTAGTGTAGAAATTTTTCAGCGAGAAGCTTCTTGGTGGTGGAAGAAACTTTGGAAGCAACATTGTCCTGCTAAAGGGAAACTTCTGGTGTGGTCTATCTTGGAGAATAAACTCCCAACATGGGACAATCTTTAGAAGCGACAATTCAATGGTCTCGGTTGGTGTTCGCTCTGTAAAGAACAAGTTGAGACTATTGACCATATTTTTATGCATTGTCCCTTCTCTTTATCAGTTTGGGTAGAATCTTACAAACTGCTCAATTCTCTTGGTCGCTGGCAGGGATTTTCCTTTGAAGACGCCTTGAAAGATTGGTTATTGACGAGGGACCATCAGAAAAACAAGGGATTCCCCTTCATTCTGTCTCGGGGGATTTGGATGGCATAGAACACTTCAATTTGTAGGGATGAGGTCCACTCTCCCTCTCGAGTGGAAATTGCTTGTCTTGGCATTTTTGAACATTTTAAATCCTTGGGAAGGGTGGGAGTTGGAAATCTTTGGGTTATTCAGGAGGAAGTTATAGATAAGGAAAGGCCGTGGGATTTTTTTGATGGGGAGCCTCGGGAGATCAATTAATGTGGGGGGGAAGGCTGGATGTCTTTACATTACCACCTCAGATTTTTTTCTTCTCAAGTCTAGTTTGGGAGCTGGTTCAAATAACTAATCTGAGATTATGGCATTAAAACTTTTATTATTATTGGAGAGACTACGTGTGCGGTGAGGCTAGGTCACACACCCTAGTGTGCTCACTTCATAAGATAGCTCTGTAGCCATGGCCACAGGAGGGAACCCAGAGGCCCCTCCCCCCCTTCCCACTGAGATTACAACCTTCAGAAAGCTGGTAGCAGCCAACAGAAAACGCCCAGCGATAGGAATACAACATAAATTTGTCAAAAACTGGACAACATCCCTCCTTTAGTCGATCTTCCAGCTGAAGAACCTTGTAGATCCGCCTTAAACTTAGCCGATCAGGGAATCATTGGAAATTTCACTGGCCTTTGGCCATCCCCCAAAACAGTGGAAATGTGGGTTCAGAGGAATTGGCGTCCTCTAGTTACTGAAGGAATCATAAGTCATATTGTAGGAAGGGGATTCTTTGCATTCATTTTTAACAATGCAGAAGATAGAAATATAATATTTAGGAACATACCATATTTTATGGGTCCCCAGGATCTGTACCTGAACAAATGGATGCTCGATTTCAACCTGACGCAAGATGTGCCTTCAGTAGTACCAGTCTGGGTGCACCTCCCCCATCTGCCTCTTCACTGCTGGAACCTAAAGTCTCTAGAAGCCATTGGTAACGCCCTCGGGAAATATATTGACAGAGACAAGAAGAAGGACCGGTACTCCTGTACAAGAATATGCGTCGAGGTAGATCTCGAAGTTGGGCTCCTGTAATCCATTCAATTAAAGGTTGCAGATTGGTCTCATATCCAAGAACTGGACTATGAACAACTCCCCTTTAAATGCAAACAGTGTCATGGATACAAACATTTTGCAAGGCATTGCAAAAAGAACGTTGAGGAAGGAGGGGAGAATCCAACAAGAGATCAATGGACATTGGTGTAGAAGGTGGCCCTCTAAAGAAAAACAGTAGAATCAAACGGAAAGGGGTGCCATTGGGGAAATATACTCCCAACATAGAAAAGTTCCAAGGGGAAGGGAGTAGAACCCCTTCAAAAACAACAACTTCTAAAAACCCTTTTGAAATTCTCAACTCAACTACAAAAACTATAGCTCCAACGGTACAAGAAGCAGAGCAGTAGATCTTCCCCCTGGAAAATGAGAAATCCAGAGTAGAGGCATCCCAATATGGTTCTCCATTAGGAACCTCCTCCCCACCCTCTTATGTAGAAATGAAAAAAAAGAAACCACCAGAAAACTCTGGATCCTCGGAGGAAGAAACTTTCTAGAGACCCATGAAAAGAGCAGGAAGGAAATCTCATAAGGAAGCCAAAGGAGAAGAAGCAAAGAGGTAAAAAATGCAAGGAAGCCAACCCACTATTGAAATTTCCATTGGGAAAAATAGCAGAACCAGGCCCCCCAAAGGAGGTGTTGGCCCTTGACCAAGTTTTGAGGATCCTTGGTCAGGTTTGACCAATTTTTAGGACTTCGACAGCCTGTCGAAGGTGCAGTGCAAGATGAAGCAGAGATCGCGGGATCTTGGCCCATTTTAGGGCCCTTTTTGGGATTCAAGATTATGTAATGGGTATGGGGATGTCGTTCCATGGGTTTACCCATGCTTAGGCCTATTTTGTAATGTATAAATAAGTAGCTAGGCGAAGTAAGTTGGGACCTACAAGTTCGATCTGTGTGATCGAAAGTGCTAAGTGTTGAGTAGAGATTTCTTTTTTGCATATTGTATGAGGCTTGCAGAGCTCAGTGCAAGCGAGTGTAAGAGATTGAAAAGAGGCTTAGTGTTGTAACCTAGCCCAGGGAAGGAGGATCTAGCGAGGTGCACAGATCTCTTGTCCTCTGCGGAGTAGGGTTTTTGTGGCTCTGTGCATGTAACTGATTGAAGAAGCTAATAAAGAAGACGAAGAGTTGGTGGACGTAGCCCCAGGGTGGGGGTGAACCACGTACATGTTGTGTTGCTCTGCTTTGTGCGATGGATTGATGTGTTTATATGTTATCTTTCTTAGTGATTTGATATAGATGAATAGTAGATAGATATGTTAATGCTATGTGCTTAATAGTATGGATGAATACTAGATCTAGCCTATGTGGATGTGCTTAGTGCTTGAATATAGTAGATCTGGTTAAATACTGCAATGCTCTGTAATTAGGGTTTAACTACACTGTAAACTAAGACTGGATATTAATGAACTATAACTACTAAGTGCCCTGTAAGGTGTTACAGTCACAGATCTGTGTCCCAACTAAGGTTGCAGACACTGGAGTCCTGTAACCACCGCTACCTCTACCTCGGGTGAGACTTCATCTGCTTCACAGGTGTTGCCAAAAGGGCCAATAGTTAGGGTTTTATTAGTGTGTTGTTGTAGCATTGAACCCTGGGTCTGCCCCTGTGCCAACAAATGGTTCTGTTGCCGGGACTGAAACTGTGATTGCTGGAAACTAAGGAAAGAGAAGCTTTGTGCAAAGATCTGACTTGAAATTGTGAAAGCTTTGTACGTATATCTGTCGCTCTAGTGTGCAGTATTCTACTCGATCTATGAAGCTTTGTGTTAAGAAAAGAAGTCCGATCTGAAGAAAAGAGGTAAGATCTGAACGCTTTGTGCTCTGATAAAGGTAAGAATAGTGAAAAGTTTTAGATCTGGAAGCTTTGTGCTCTGTTGAAGATAAGATTACTGGAAATTTTTGTTTCTAAAATATGGATCTGGGTATGTTTGATAAGATTTATCCTAGCTTGAAAACTAGGGCACTGATAGATGAAAGAAGATTTGATATGAGTAGATCTTATAAGAATAGTGAAAGATATGTTATACTTATGCATAGAGAGAATGTTTGGACTAACAAATGGATGTAGGATCCTAGAAATAATTTTTTGCAGGTTAGCTACTATGATCCTAGTGCGTAGTATAGGAAAGGTTGGGGATCATTTAAAAGAAAATGAGGATTAACCCTTTGTTACAGTTGCAGAAGACCGAGACATCTAGCTAAGGAATGACCTGGTATAAGATTTAGTTGTCTTTGTTGTAGATCTATGGACCATGAAGTATTGGATTTCCCTAGAATGATTGCTAAAGTTGAAAGAATGAATCTGAACCAAGAAAACCCTAAGGCAGATCCAGAAACTGAGATTATGGCAGAACCCCAGAAAGAATCAGAAAAAGTATTGCTACAGATGAAAGAAACCCTGAATGACCACCGACATATCAACTTATCAGAGATATTCAAAGAAAAAGAGTGCATTGAAGCAAGAATAGGAGACTTTGACATTGACTGTGTTCTGGATGAGGAAACACAGGTGAATATCATGGCAGAAAGAACTTGGGAACTTTTAGGAGAGCCTACTATGATTCCTTCATTGGGAGGAATAGGATTATTCAGAGGAAAATTGATAACCCTATGTGGAAGACTTACCCAAATATCTATGAGTACTCATGGAACTTCGACAGAGAGAGATTTTGAGGTTGTTAAATTTATTGAGAACATTGCTCCATTTACTATGTTACTAGGAAAACCTTGGATCAAGAAGGACCATACTAGAAGGAAAGAAGAATAAGTCTTATAGTAGAAGAAGCAAGAGTTAAAAGATTTCATGACTAGGAGGATCGCACAATTGATTGAAGAACAAGAGAACAAATCGAAGCTACTTAGGACCGGAGACTTGGATGTCGAAGTTGGAAGGACACACAAGGTACACGAGAGTAGATCATCTACCCCAGCTAGAGAAGAAGTATTACCCGTGCACCCTACGAAAGAATCTCAACAACGCAAAGTTACTATGCCAAAAGAAGACAAGAATCAAAATGGGGAGAGGAATAACGAGATGAAGCTCACCAGAAATAAGACTCGAAAGCTCAACAAGAAGAGAGAAAAGATTGAAAAATTATAGAAGGTTCCAGAGGGAACTTCGCAAAGGGAAAATTTACAAAACAAGAACTTCACCGGGATATCAAAACAATGTCACATGGCACTTCGCCATGGTGAAGCAATATAGCCATTGGGAACAGTACAACCGTTAGACTGATACCCCGAACGGGTAGAAAGGCATTTATGGTCAGAAAGATCGCCACTAGATCGTTGGGACCACGTCGTAACAGACATAACTGAATTAATGAAGGTCTCTTGTCAATTGGAAAGATTCGTTACGTTGTTGTCTACTTATTCCATCAACTGTTGCACCGAGAACACTTTTGCGAATTGTATCAGAGAGAACTCATTGCTACCGCGCTGTGATTAGTAAGATCGACACCAGTTCTATTGTTTTGGCACTCATTCATCCATCCGATCTAAGCATGTATGTCAGTCGAGCTCAACATCGCGGAGAAAATCGTCGAAGAAGTTCTCATCGATCTCATGGCCGAGAGAGTAATGTCTGCAAGTATTAAAGCATCCTCGACGAGAGGAGTGCTAGCCTCTACGTCGACCGCTTGCGGATCCGGACCATCCTGAGTCGTCATAGAAAAGAGAACCAAGCATAGAGATGACCTAGCAAATGCGAAGCTGATCCCGACCATATTGCCTGATTACATCCCACCTCTGGCCGACGCAGTGAGTCGAGATAGTGTGCCAAGAGATTTTGAGTACACCATGGTTACTACGTACCTCCCAAAGGGGATACACACATTAAGAGCATAGTAAGACAAGATCGCAGCGTTGAAGTTCAGTGACTTCAACCTTGAAGATCGCAAGAACCATAGCATGCTCGTCCTGTACAAATACTTGACCAGGATGAAGGGGAAGAATTCAAAGATAATCCCTCAGTCGTGGACAATGAACCTCGCACAGTCCACCCTGTTGAATGTAATGAAAATCCCACACTTCGGAAGGCAACAGGAAGTTAACGCCTGTGTCAAGTTACTCCTTTCATGTTACCATGGCGGCTACTTATGGCTCGACCGTCGTATCACAGTCGATCTAACTATGATCCATATGATCACAGGATTGAGTATGCAAGGACCTGATCCACAAGACTTCTATCCATGAAAAGCCATAGATCACGCACTAGCACAAAATATCAAGGATAGATACGATGATGTTGAGAAGGGCATGCGAGGCTACAAGGTAGCTTCCATCCAAAATGGTGTAGTGTGCCTAGCATGTCAGTTAATTGCAGGAAATCTAGTACGAAAGAATCGACCCACGCAGGTCACAGGCTTCGTCGTTGACCTTGCAGGGAAGTGCGTGGAGGGTCTACAGATGAATTGGGTGAAGTACCTAGTTAATCAACTTGAACTAGACTGCCGCGAAGCACATGATCAGGTCTATGAATTTTATTTTCGCTGGCTCCTGATCCTCATCGTGTTTGTTGCTTGGGAAATGTTGGAAGGTGCGACCTTCCCAGACATTGATCCATTCAAGCCGCTTGCTATGAAGCTCACCACACTCTGGTACTCAAGCGATATGATCAAACAGTGGTAGTCGAACGATGTTTTTCACACGTATTACCTCCAACTGAAGAGAGCCATCGAAGCTTAACCTCGCATGACTCCGAACACCCTACAGAGGTTCCGACCCTTGATGAAACTCCACGCAGAACGACACTTCATCTACATTACAGCGCGAGCAGACGAGCATAAAGAGGATATTCAGTCGTACTACAAACTCACGTAAGAGGACCTTGAGGAGATCACTAAGGACTGGTCGATAGACCTCCTTATTCCCGCAAACCCTGTAGAGATGTCTGACCCTGACATCCTAGAGGCCACGCACAAATAACATGATACACCTGGACACAACAGAAGGAAGAAAACCGAAGAGGTCCAAGACTTAAGCAACGCCTCAGGAAAAACTGCTTCAGTATCACCTGACCGAGGGGGTGATGACGAAGTAGAAGAGATAAATGGAAAAGAAGATGAACAAAAACAAGGCGAAGTAACACCGCCTAGAGATGAGACTGATCCCCTGAAGAAGAGGAAGGTTTATCCCCCGAAACCTTCTTCCTAGAAGAAATCCAGAGCCACTGTGACCAAGATGCAGACTGTACTCACTACCGATGATTTTGACTTCATCATAACATCCCTAAACGACGCCTCACAGGAAATCGTGGAGAAACAAGAAGCCAAGTAGGAGGAAATGTATGACAGAATTGAGGTCAAACTTTGAGGGGTACAACATGCCCTTCAGTCTAGTCGCACAGTGTCCACTGCACCCCTGCCATCGGGAGAACCAGAGTTGGGAGATGAGCCAACCCAACTCCGCCAACTAGCAGATGCAACCGAAGCTCGCCTTCGTTGAGTACAAGAAGAAACAAAACAAGCCACCCAGATCTTGAAGCAAGTGTAAGGAGTACTCATAGAACAACGCCGACTTGCAGAGCAGGAGAAGGTTACTCTCCAGATGAAGTTTGAAAAAGAGAAAACACAAATACAACAAGAAAAATAATAGTTGCTCGCAAAGCAACTCGAAGTGAAAGAAGTAGTCAACAAAGCATTTCGCTCTGTGACAAGCTTAGAGCCACATGCAGAAGATTGAGTCACGCATCAAGTAGAACAACTCGCAGAAGTTATCCAACAACTACACCAATGAATAACAGACTTAGAGCTTCGCGCAGTGCCTGATACTCCGCAGGATGTGAGGGATCAAAGAGATGCAACTGCTTGAGGCATAGTTGAGAGAATAAAGGCCCTTAGCATGGAATGCAAGAAACTGAGTGATCATAGTGCCCAGACGTATGAGCGACTCACTGAAAATCTAGAACTGAAGACACTGGAGTCACAACTCCAAGAGGCGAAGTATCAAGAAGAAATAATACAGGCACAGTTGAAGCCCCTAAGCTGTTGAAAGAATGAAGTGATCCCAATAACAATGTAATGTTGAATAGCATGCCACACCATTCAGAGCAGAGTCATGGAAGTGAATCAGAGGCTCTAACCTATACAGGACGAGGCTTGCCATCTATTCACAGAGATCGAAGTCCAAGGAGAAGAACTGGAGCAAGTCGTCACTGCAATAGAACAATGCCTAGAGGGACCTGCCAACGAAGTTGTTATCCAGGAGTTCGTTGAATAGGAGGTCGTGGCACAACAACAAGTCAAAGCATCTCCAACCAAGCTTGAGGCTTTTGAGGCAGAATTATCTAGATCAGAGTGACTCGGGATGAGTCACAGGTGAGTGTTGGGAGCATGTTGGCCCTTGACCAATTTTTGAGGATCCTTGGTCAGGTTTGACCTATTGTTGGGACTTCGATAGGTTGTCGAAGGCAGAGCGTAGGACGAAGCAGAGATCGCAGGATCTCGGCCCCTTTTAGGGCCTTTTTTGGGATTTGGGATTATGTAATGGGTATGAGGATGTTAGCCCATGGGTTTACCCATGCTTAGGCCTATTTTGTAATGTATAAATAAGTAGTTAGGCGAAGTAAGTTGGGACCTACGAGTTCGATCTGTGTGATCGAAAGTGCTAAGTGCTGAGTAGAGATTGCTCTTGTGCATATTGTATGAGGCTTGCAGAGCTCAGTGCAAGTGCATGTAAGAGATTGAGAAGAGTATTAGTGTTGTAACCTAGCCCAGGGAAGGAGGATCTAACAAGGTGCACAGATCTCCTGTCCTCTGCGGAGTAGGGTTTTTGTGGCTCTGTGCATGTAACTAATTGAAGAAGCTAATAAAGAAGACGAAGAGTTGGTGGATGTAACCCCAGGGTGGGGTGAACCACGTACATGATGTGTTGCTCTGCTTTGTGCGATGGATTGATGTGTTTATATGTTAGCTTGCTTTGATATAGATGAATGGTAGATAGATATGTTAATGTTATGTGCTTAATAATATGTATGAATACTAGATTTGTCCTATGTGGATGTGCTTAGTGCTTGAATATAGTAGATTTGGTTAAATACTGCAATGCTATGTAATTAGGGTTTAATTGCGCTGTAAACGAAGATTGGATATTGATGAACTATAACTGTTAAGTGCCCTGTAAGGTGTTACAGTCATAGATATGTGTCCCAACTAAGGTTGCAGACACTGGAGTCCTGCAACCACCCCTGCCTCTACCTCAAGTGAGACTTCATCTACTTCGCAGGTGTTGCCAAAAGGGTCAGTAATTAGGGTTTTGTTGGTGTGTTGTTGTAGCGTTGAACCCTGGGTCTGCCCTTGTGCCAACAAGAGGCCCCATCCACCCCAACTCTAATAAATAATGTGTATCGTCTCTTGGAAATGCAAAGGTTTGGGGAACCCATCGAAAGATGAAGCAGTCAAAGACCTCCTAAAAAATGAATCTCTCGAAATCCTCATGCTCCAAGAGACAAAAATTGAAGGGGAAACCCTCTTAGAAATCAACAAACTGAAATGGAAGAAAAAATGTAGGGAAATCCATGAGCGTAAGGGGCTCTTCAGGCG
>JZKD02S2096149.1:34251-48805 GCA_000966675.3 Picea glauca
GGGTTCTTATCTGGTGATTCTTATTATGTTTGTAGATGATTTTCTCATTACAGGAAACAATGATGATCATATTGCATAGGTGAAAAAGGAGTTACATGCAGGTTTTAAGATGACATATTTGGGACTCCTTCACTACTATCTTGGTGTTGAAGTATTCCAACGTCCCCATAATATTTTCATTTCTCAGAGTAAGTATGCAACATAAATTCTTCAGCGATTTGGCATGCAGGATTGTAAACCATCTCTTACCCCTATGGAACAAAACTTGAAGCTTTCAAAATTTGAAGGGGGGGGAATTGGTAGACAACACTATTTATAGACAGTTGATTGGCAACTTGATTTATTTGACAAACACTCGCCCAGATCTATCTTATGCAGTTAGTATTCTTTCTCGCTTTATGCAACAACCATGGGACAACCACTGGAATGCAGCCAAAAGAGTTCTTCGATATATCCAAGGAACACAAGATTTTGGTCTTCTTTACAAAAAGACTAAAAATTTTGTACTTGGTGGATTTTCAGATGCTAATTTTGCAGGGAGTATTGATGATCGCGCATCAACATCAGGTTATTTAATGAACATGGGTTCAGCAGCAGTGTCTTGGAATTGTAAGAAACAAGCTACAGTTGCTACTTCTATAGCAGAAGCAGAATACATCTCAGGATGGGAAGCAACATGTGAAATTGTTTGGTTACGCAGGATTTTATAGGACCTGGGCATTTCTGAAGCAGAAGCTACATCATTATTCATCGACAACCAGTCAACCATTAAACTTGCCAAGAATCCAGTTTTTCATTCAAAGACAAAGCACGTGGACACCAAGTATCATCATATCAGATCGCTTATTGCAAAGGATGTCATCAAGCCAATTTATTTTCCTTCATAAGATCAGATCTCTAACATTTTCACGAAACCTCTTGGCAGAATAAAATTTACTAAGTTCAGGGATGAACTTGGTATCTGTTGTAATGTATTTTTGGATCATAGGGGGGAATGTTAGATAATCCAAAATACAATTATCATAGTTTATAAAGTTAGAATAAAATGATTATTAATTTAGAATATTAAATTAATAATCTAAAATATGTGATTAATAAATATAGACTTTTAGAAATAAATTATTGTTCTAAAAGATATGACTCTAGAGAGGTGTCGTATCTTAGGCTCTAAAATAGGAGTATTGTTTTAAGATTGTTAATATAACATTTATTGTAAATGGACACTTGTTTATTTAATAAGTGATCCATATCTTAAGTTTGTTAGGATATTTAGCTTATATATAGCTCATTGCAAGAGTATTGAGTTGTTCGGGTGTAAACTCTTGCAAAGTTTCTTATGTAATTTCTTTTCTTATTAAGAAAAGTGTGTGTCTGACGACACTTCAACCATTAGATATGAAGAGCATTAAAGGGCCCATGGGTGAGATGAATATACCCTTGAAAGCAGATGCAAGGCTAGTCAAGCAGAGACCCTACTGATTGAATCCTAAATATAAGGAGAAATTGAAGATTGAATTAGACAGAATGTTGGAAGCATGCATCATAAAACCTATTGAAGAGTTAGAATGGATTATCCCTATGGTGGTGGAGGATAAGAAGGCTGGAGAAATCAGGATCTGTGTAGATCTCAAGAAGCTGAATTATGCCTATTTGCATGACCCATTCCCTACATCATTCACGGATGAAGTGTTAGAGAATTTGGGAGGATAGGAGGTCTATTCCTTCACAGATGGATTTTCAGGATACCATCAGATCAGGATTTCCAAGGAAGATCGCCATAAGAACACATTTGCCAAAGAATGGGGATCCTATTAGTACACAGTGATGTCATTTGGATTGAAGAATGCACTAACCATATTTTATAGGGTGGTGGTCGAAGCATTCATGGAGTTATTACATAAATTTTTGGAAGCATATTTTGATGATTGGACTGTTTTTAGCTTATTGAAAAATCATATTGAATGTTTAAGACTAATGTTGGATAAGTGCAGGCAATGTCAGATTTCCATGAACCTGAAGAAATGCATCTTCTTTTCACCCTTTGGAGTGTTTCTAGGCCATATTGTGTGTAAGCACGGATTGTTTGTAGATCCATCTACGATTTCCATTATATTCGATTTACCCCCTCCTACTTCAGTCAGATAATTTTGCACTACGCTGGGACATACTAGATACTACAAGAAGTTCATTAAAGGATATGCACAGATCACAACACCCATGGAGAAGATTTTGAAGAAAGATTGTTAGTTTCAATGGACAAAAGAATGTCGGGAGAGCTTCAACACACTGAAACAAAAAATTGTTTCTGTGCCTATTTTGGTTTTCCCATATTGGAGCAAGGAATTTCATGTGCATGTCGATGCATCCTCTATTGCATTAGGAGAAGTGTTAGCACAATCAAGAGCTGGAGACATTGACCACCTGTTAGCCTTTGCTATAAGGAAACTATCTACATCTTAAATCAATTACACCACCACTGAGAGAGAAGGGTTAGCCATGGTGTATGCACTGCAGAAGTTTCACCACTACTTATTGGGAGGACACTTTAAGATGTTCACTAATCACTCTGCACTGAAATACCTAGTCAACAAGCCAGTTTTGGGGGGAAAAATATGAAGATGGTTTCTGCTATTTCAGGAATATGATTTTGAGATCGTGGTTAAGCCAGGGAGAATGAACGAAGGACCTAACCACTTGTCGAGGTTGGAACATCGAGAGGAACCTACTAGTTTGGAGGATACACTGTCATATGCACAGTTGTTGGCCATTAGAAAGGTTGATGATCACTTCACCGAGATAGTCCAGTTCCTGTCAACAGGAATGGCACCTCCGAAATATACAGTCACTCAGAAGAAACAACTAGTTGTTCATGCTGTAGACTTTTCACTTATAGCCAAACAACTATTCAAGATGGGACCTGATGAGATCCTGAAGAGATGTGTTATGGAAGCAAAAAGACCACTGATTTTAGAAGAATCTCATGAAGGCATCGCAGGAGGACACTACGTAGGAAAATAAACAACGAAGAAGGTTCTTAGAGCTGGCCTCTGGTGGCCCACTTTACACAAGGATGCTAAGGATTACCACAAAGCCTGCGATGTATTTCAATGAGTTGGGAAACCGTCCAGAAGAGATAAGATTCCTTTAGCACCCCATCTAACCTTACAATCATTTGAGAAATGGGCCATTGATTTCATGGGACCTATAAACCCACTCGAAAAGTGCACAGGAGCAAGGTACATAATCACTACGACATAGTACTTAACCAAATGGGCCGAAGCAAGAACAGTCAAGGATTGTAGTGCAACTACAGTTGCACGCTTCATTTTGGATGACATCATAACCAAGTTTGGATGCCCGAAGATCCTTATGAGTGATCAAGGCACACATTTTATTAATAAGACCGTTGAAGCCTTGACTGAGGAATTTGCAGTTCATCATCAGAAGAGAACACCCTACCATCCACAATCGAATGGGACAATCGAAGCATTCAATAATATCTTGGAGACAACGCTGACGAAGATTTGCAGTGTGAACAGGGATGACTGGGATTTGAGAATACCAACGATGTTATGGGCCTATAGAACCACTTGCAAGAAGCTGACAATGCAGACCCCCTTTAAGTTGGCTTATGGTCTAGAAGAAGTTGTGCCGATGGAATATTTGGTCCCTAGCTTAAGAATTGCAGCCTTTATAGATATGGATGACACTGGCGCTATTCAAGAGAGGCTCGCGCAGTTGGTTGAACTAGAGGAAGACAAATTTATTGCAAGATTCCATCAGTAGGTACGGAAGGAAAGAGAAAAGGCCTACCATGACATACACATCAAGAATAAATCGTTTAAGCAAGGAGATTTGGTCTTGGTATACGACAAAACAATCATGAAGCATCCAGGGAAGTTAAAAACACATTGGTTGGGGCCATATGAGGTTGTCTATGTCACAAAAGGCGGAGATGCGTAGTTGAAGACTTTGAATGGAGAATGGAAGGAAGGTTTGGTGAACGGGAGCCAGTTGAAATTGTATTATGACAACTAGTTGCCTCGCAACCATTAGTAAGAGAAAAAGAGAAAGGGTCCAGGTACCAGGTGCAGTTGAAACTGGGTACCAGAGACAAAAAATACAGTCTACACACAATGGGGGGAGGATAGAGTAGAAAGCATAGGTTGCTCCACGCATCTTGAAGTCAAAGAAAAACAGAAGGATTAGCTCTGAAGTGCCTAGGGACGAGTCACAAGTGAGTGTTGAGGGCCTGTTGGCCCTTTCTTATGGAAGTAAGCGAATACTAAGGAAGAAAATATGAAATGCAAAATGCACGGAAGACACAGTGAATGATACTGGGTCGAAGTGAGCAAAAGAGAAGAAAAGATGAAGCAAAGTAAGAGAAAGAAATTCGTTGGACGAGAAGATCGAGGATGACATATCATCAAGGAAGATGGACTGTGGACAACTCAGCAAGAGGAAAAAATCCACCAATGGATGCTTTGGAGCACCTCACGGGAAAGAAGGAAAGACAGGCTAGCAAAGATCGAAAAACGTGGGTCAAGTTGACCTAGGGTTTTTTTATCTAGGGTTTTGACACCTAGGTTTCGGCCTAAGGATATTGGTGAGCTATTGTAATGTATAAATAAAGGTCAAGAGGACCTGGGATGGGTTCGTTCAGAGTTCATTGATGTATGAAGAGTGATTGTTGTTAATGTGAGAGAGAAGTATTGTGCTGTGAGAGCATTATGTATTGTAAGATCTTCAGCTAGGTGTGAAGATCAACCCTGTAGCTGGGTGCACAGGGAAGGGAGATAGAGAGAAGGGAGAAGGAGAGAAAGATCTGCAAGCTAAGAGCGCAGATAGAATTGTATGCTTTCACCTAATATATTGAAAAACACAGTTCTATGGATGTAGCCCTAGGGAGAGGGTGAACCATGTATATCTTGTGTTTTGTGTGATTGATGTTGTGTTATTTACTTCTGTTACTTTGATGATGCATTAGTATGTTATATCTAACATATAATTGTGTGAAGTAGTTCTAATCTAGGAAATGATATCTAGATTTCGTGTTGTTCTTGTATTGGATCCACTTTGTATTTCCTCTAGTTGTATACACATGTTTCCTGCAACCCCTTATTGCTACTTCGGGTGAGACTGCACCTACCTCGCAGGTGCTGTCGAAAGGGCCAGTAGTTAGGGCTTGTTGGTGTGATCTTAGAGCTGAACCCTGGGTATGCCCCTGTGCCAAAAATACTTAATCATCATCAAACTCGGTCCACATAGAGATACTGTTCAACATGGGTCCACATATAAAACCCAACAGCCACATAAAAACATATGTCAATCATGTGGAAAAATATCCAAAATATGAGCCTCACAAACTCGGTCCACATAGAGATCCTAGGTCCACATGGGTCCATATATAAACCCCAACAATCATATTAAAAAAAACAATGTCAAGATATCCAAGGATAAGCCTCAAATCATGTGCCAAAATATCCAAAATATGAGCCTCAAATCATGTGCAAAAATCTACAAAATATGAGCCTCAAATTATGTGCAAAAATCTCCAAAATATGAACCTCAAATCATGTGCAAAAGACAAACCTTAAATCATGTGGAAACCCTAATGCATGAGATATTAGGTCATCAAGCCTTCGTCAACTTCGCCATCAAGAGAGAAACACCTTATATACTATAGCGCACCCATAGCAATGGTCAAGACATCCTCAAAATATCCTTCATTAGAGCTCCTTATCCTCCTACCTTCACTACCATACTTGTGCTAAGATATCACAAGCTTGAATGATAAAAGTGAGAGATTCTTAATGTGTATTTATACTCTTCCAAGAACTTCCTTTACTTAACTTTAGGGCCGACCTATAACTTCTTATTTGCAACACTTTCAGGGGAAAATTCACATGATCATCTTTAAGAGGGCATATCTCCTCAATTGTGAGGAACCACGTGGTGTGCCAACTATCGTTGGAAATGGATTGATGAGAGATATCAATACATGAATTTTTTTCATGCATTTTCAATTTCCTTGATACTCGTTTTCTTCAAACAACTATGAGGTTTCTTGGCCACACCTTCGAGGCTTCTTGTGGGCTTCTTCAAAGAGTCTTCCCATGAGGGCCATGCTTAAAGCTACNTTTCCGTGAACCTGAAGAAATGCATCTTATTTTCACCCTTTGGAGTGTTTCTAGGCCATATTGTGTGTAAGCACGGATTGTTTGTAGATCCATCTAGGATTTCCATTATATTCGATTTACCTCCTCCTACTTCAGTCAGATAATTTTTCACTACGCTGGGACATACTAGATACTACAAGAAGTTCATTAAAGGATATGCACAGATCACAACACCCATGGAGAAGATTTTGAAGAAAGATTGTTAGTTTCAATGGAAAAAAGAATGTCGGGAGAGCTTCAACACACTGAAACAAAAAATTGTTTCTGTGCCTATTTTGGTTTTCCCAGATTGGAGCAAGGAATTTCACGTGCATGTCGATGCATCCTCTATTGCATTAGGAGAAGTGTTAGCACAATCAAGAGCTGGAGACATTGACCACCCGTTAGCCTTTGCTATAAGGAAACTATCTACATCTGAAATCAATTACACCACCACTGAGAGAGAAGGGTTAGCCATGGTGTATGCACTGCAGAAGTTTCACCACTACTTATTGGGAGGATACTTTAAGATGTTCACTAATCACTCTGCACTGAAATACCTAGTCAACAAGCCAGTGTTGGGGGGAAGAATATGAAGATGGCTTCTGCTATTTCAGGAATATGATTTTGAGATCGTGGTTAAGCTAGGGAGAATGAACAAAGGACCTAACCACTTGTCGAGGTTGGAACATTGAGAGGAACCTACTAGTTTGGAGGATACACTGTCATATGCATAGTTGTTGGCCATTAGAAAGGTTGATGATCACTTCACCGAGATAGTCCAGTTCTTGTCAACAGGAATGGCACCTCCGAAATATACAGTCACTTAGAAGAAACAACTAGTTGTTCATGCTGTAGACTTTTCACTTATAGCCAGACAACTATACAAGATGGGACCTGATGAGATCCTGAGGAGATGTGTTATGGAAGCAAAAAGACCACTGATTTTAGAAGAATCTCATGAAGGCATCGCAGGAGGACACTATGTAGGAAAATAAACAACGAAGAAGGTTCTTAGAGCTGGCCTCTGGTGGCCCACTTTACACAAGGATGCTAAGGATTACCACAAAGCCTGCGATGTATTTCAATGAGTTGGGAAACCGTCCAGAAGAGATAAGATTCCTTTAGCACCCCATCTAACCTTACAATCATTTGAGAAATGGGCCATTGATTTCATGGGACCTATAAACCCACTCGAAAAGTGCACAGGAGCAAGGTACATAATCACTACGACATAGTACTTAACCAAATGGGCCGAAGCAAGAACAGTCAAGGATTGTAGTGCAACTACAGTTGCACGCTTCATTTTGGATGACATCATAACCAAGTTTGGATGCCCGAAGATCCTTATGAGTGATCAAGGAACACATTTTATTAATAAGACCGTTGAAGCCTTGACTGAGGAATTTGCAGTTCATCATCAGAAGAGAACACCCTACCATCCACAATTGAATGGGACAATCGAAGCATTCAATAAGATCTTGGAGACAAAGATGACGAAGATTTGTAGTGTGAACAGGGATGACTAGGATTTGAGAATACCAACGATGTTATGGGCCTATAGAACCACTTGCAAGAAGCTGACAATGCAGACCCCCTTTAAGTTGGTTTATGGTCTAGAAGAAGTTGTGCCGATGGAATATTTGGTCCCTAGCTTAAGAATTGCAGCCTTTATAGATATGGATGACACTGGCGCTATTCAAGAGAGGCTCGCGCAATTGGTTGAACTAGAGGAAGAGATATTTATTGCAAGATTCCATCAGTAGGTACGGAAGGAAAGAGAAAAGGCCTACCATGACATACACATCAAGAATAAATCGTTTAAGCAAGGAGATTTGGTCTTGGTATACAAAAAAACAATCATGAAGCATACAGGGAAGTTCAAAACACATTGGTTGGGGCCATATGAGGTTGTCTATGTCACAGAAGGCGGAGATGCATAGTTGAAGACTTTGAATGGAGAATGGAAGGAAGGTTTGGTGAACGGGAGCCAGTTGAAATTGTATTATGACAACCAGTTTCCTCGCAACCATTAGTAAGAGAAAAAGAGAAAGGGTCCAGGTACCAGGTGCAGTTGAAACTGGGTACCAGAGACAAAAAATACAGTCTACACACAGTGGGGGGAGGATAGAGTAGAAAGCACAGGTTGCTCCGTGCATCTTGAAGTCAAAGAAAAACAGAAGGATTAGCTCTGAAGTGCCTAGGGATGAGTCACAAGTGAGTGTTGAGGGCCTGTTGGCCCTTTCTTATGGAAGTAAGCGAAGACTAAGGAAGAAAATATGAAATGCAAACTCCACGTAAGACATAGTGACTGATACTGGGTCGAAGTGAGAAAAAGAGAAGAAAAGACGAAGCGAAGTAAGAGAAAGAAATTCGTTGGATGAGAAGATCGAGGATGACAGATCATCAAGGAAGATGGACTGTGGACAACTCAGCAAGAGGAAAAAATCCACCAATGGATGCTTTGGAGCACCTCACGGGAAAGAAGGAAAGACAGGCTAGCAAAGCTCGAAAAACGTGGGTCAAGTTGACCTAGGGTTTTAGACACCTAGGGTTTTTTTATCTAGGGTTTTGACACCTAGGTTTCGGCCTAAGGATATTGGTGAGCTATTGTAATGTATAAATAAAGGTCAAGAGGACCTGGGATGGGTTCGTTCAGAGTTCATTGATGTATGAAGAGTGATTGTTGTTAATGTGAGAGAGAAGTATTGTGCTGTGAGAGCATTATGTATTGTAAGATCTTCAGCTAGGTGTGAAGATCAACCCTGTAGCTGGGTGCACAGGGAAGGGAGATAGAGAGAAGGGAGAAGGAGAGAAAGATCTGCAAGCTAAGAGCGCAGATAGAATTGTATGCTTTCACCTAATATATTGAAAAACACAGTTCTATGGATGTAGCCCTAGGGAGAGGGTGAACCATGTATATCTTGTGTTTTGTGTGATTGATGTTGTGTTATTTACTTCTGTTACTTTGATGATGCATTAGTATGTTATATCTAACATATAATTGTGTGAAGTAGTTCTAATCTAGGAAATGATATCTAGATTTCGTGTTGTTCTTGTATTGGATCCACTTTGTATTTCCTCTAGTTGTATACACATGTTTCCTGCAACCCCTTATTGCTACTTCGGGTGAGACTGCACCTACCTCGCAGGTGCTGTCGAAAGGGCCAGTAGTTAGGGCTTGTTGGTGTGATCTTAGAGCTGAACCCTGGGTATGCCCCTGTGCCAAAAATACTTAATCATCATCAAACTCGGTCCACATAGAGATACTGTTCAACATGGGTCCACATATAAAACCCAACAGCCACATAAAAACATATGTCAATCATGTGGAAAAATATCCAAAATATGAGCCTCACAAACTCGGTCCACATAGAGATCCTAGGTCCACATGGGTCCATATATAAACCCCAACAATCATATTAAAAAAAACAATGTCAAGATATCCAAGGATAAGCCTCAAATCATGTGCCAAAATATCCAAAATATGAGCCTCAAATCATGTGCAAAAATCTACAAAATATGAGCCTCAAATTATGTGCAAAAATCTCCAAAATATGAACCTCAAATCATGTGCAAAAGACAAACCTTAAATCATGTGGAAACCCTAATGCATGAGATATTAGGTCATCAAGCCTTCGTCAACTTCGCCATCAAGAGAGAAACACCTTATATACTATAGCGCACCCATAGCAATGGTCAAGACATCCTCAAAATATCCTTCATTAGAGCTCCTTATCCTCCTACCTTCACTACCATACTTGTGCTAAGATATCACAAGCTTGAATGATAAAAGTGAGAGATTCTTAATGTGTATTTATACTCTTCCAAGAACTTCCTTTACTTAACTTTAGGGCCGACCTATAACTTCTTATTTGCAACACTTTCAGGGGAAAATTCACATGATCATCTTTAAGAGGGCATATCTCCTCAATTGTGAGGAACCACGTGGTGTGCCAACTATCGTTGGAAATGGATTGATGAGAGATATCAATACATGAATTTTTTTCATGCATTTTCAATTTCCTTGATACTCGTTTTCTTCAAACAACTATGAGGTTTCTTGGCCACACCTTCGAGGCTTCTTGTGGGCTTCTTCAAAGAGTCTTCCCATGAGGGCCATGCTTAAAGCTACGCCATAAGGGGACCACTTTGGAGACTCCTTCAATTAAACCCATAGGCTTCTTCATGTTGATTACCAATGATTGACTTTGACAACAATGACAACACCATTCAACAAAATCTACTAAACAAAGGTCCTTCTGGAGTTATTTCCCAACTTCGTTCCATTCACAATGTTCATACACCCTTTGTGCACCTTGACCTCCAATCTATACTCTCCTGACACCAATTTATATAACACTCTTCATGGACTTCCCCCTTCCTGCGTTTCCCATGATCATTCCATTCCTCTAGTACCCAAAATTCTTCCTCCCAATTTTCACCCTTATCGTCATCTCTTTGCCTAGAAAAATGATATTGAGATTTAATTGATCAAGAATTGATAGAAGCAGGGGTTATTTGTCCTTGTACCAACCCCTATTCTTCTCCACTAGTCATGGTACTCAAGAAACAAGGCACTTGGCACGTGTGTCTTGATTTTCATGCTCTCAACAAAATCACAATCAAATAAAAATTTCACATTCTTGTCATTGATGACCTTTTGGATGAATTGAGTGGTTCCCAATACTTTACAAAAGTTAATCACCATTATGGGTATCACCAAATATGCATGAAAGAGGAACACATCCCCAAGACTGCCTTTATAATTCATGAGGGTCTCTATGATTTCTTGGTCATGCCCTTTGGCCTCTGTAATGCCCCCTCCACTTTTCAAAGTCTCATGAATCATGTATTTCATCCTTTTCTTAGTCATTTTTTTTTAGTTTTCTTTAATGATATCCACATCTATAGAAAAACTTGGCAATCTTGTCTCACCCATGTTGATCAAGTTTTCCATATATTGTCTAAGAACAAACTTTTTCTCAAACAATCTAAATGTTGTTTCCGTGCCTCTGAAGTTGAGTACTTAGGTCATATTGTAGGAAAGGATGTTCTATGGGTGGATCCTAATAAATTTAAAGCTATGAAGAATTAGCCTCACCCTAAAACTCTTAAAATATTGTGTGGTTTCTTGGTTTTAACAGGATATTATCTCAAATTTGTTTAGAATTATGGAAAAATTTCAACTCCTCTCACTACTCTCCTTAAAAATAATGCTTTCAATTAGACTCCAACAGCTGATCAATCCTTCCAAGCCTTGAAAGATGCTATGTGCACAACGTATCTCCTGGAACTACCTGACTTCACCAAGACTTTTGTCTTGTAATGTAATGCATCAGGGAAAGGAATTGGGGAAGTTGTTGTTGGACACACCTACCACACTTAGAGGGGGGGTGAATGAGTGTGGGGATTTTTTCCCAAAACTTCCCTCTTGCACAAAAACTCATCAATTTAGCATTCAACATTTANACCTAGGGTTTTTTTATCTAGGGTTTTGACACCTAGGTTTCGGCCTAAGGATATTGGTGAGCTATTGTAATGTATAAATAAAGGTCAAGAGGACCTGGGATGGGTTCGTTCAGAGTTCATTGATGTATGAAGAGTGATTGTTGTTAATGTGAGAGAGAAGTATTGTGCTGTGAGAGCATTATGTATTGTAAGATCTTCAGCTAGGTGTGAAGATCAACCCTGTAGCTGGGTGCACAGGGAAGGGAGATAGAGAGAAGGGAGAAGGAGAGAAAGATCTGCAAGCTAAGAGCGCAGATAGAATTGTATGCTTTCACCTAATATATTGAAAAACACAGTTCTATGGATGTAGCCCTAGGGAGAGGGTGAACCATGTATATCTTGTGTTTTGTGTGATTGATGTTGTGTTATTTACTTCTGTTACTTTGATGATGCATTAGTATGTTATATCTAACATATAATTGTGTGAAGTAGTTCTAATCTAGGAAATGATATCTAGATTTCGTGTTGTTCTTGTATTGGATCCACTTTGTATTTCCTCTAGTTGTATACACATGTTTCCTGCAACCCCTTATTGCTACTTCGGGTGAGACTGCACCTACCTCGCAGGTGCTGTCGAAAGGGCCAGTAGTTAGGGCTTGTTGGTGTGATCTTAGAGCTGAACCCTGGGTATGCCCCTGTGCCAAAAATACTTAATCATCATCAAACTCGGTCCACATAGAGATACTGTTCAACATGGGTCCACATATAAAACCCAACAGCCACATAAAAACATATGTCAATCATGTGGAAAAATATCCAAAATATGAGCCTCACAAACTCGGTCCACATAGAGATCCTAGGTCCACATGGGTCCATATATAAACCCCAACAATCATATTAAAAAAAACAATGTCAAGATATCCAAGGATAAGCCTCAAATCATGTGCCAAAATATCCAAAATATGAGCCTCAAATCATGTGCAAAAATCTACAAAATATGAGCCTCAAATTATGTGCAAAAATCTCCAAAATATGAACCTCAAATCATGTGCAAAAGACAAACCTTAAATCATGTGGAAACCCTAATGCATGAGATATTAGGTCATCAAGCCTTCGTCAACTTCGCCATCAAGAGAGAAACACCTTATATACTATAGCGCACCCATAGCAATGGTCAAGACATCCTCAAAATATCCTTCATTAGAGCTCCTTATCCTCCTACCTTCACTACCATACTTGTGCTAAGATATCACAAGCTTGAATGATAAAAGTGAGAGATTCTTAATGTGTATTTATACTCTTCCAAGAACTTCCTTTACTTAACTTTAGGGCCGACCTATAACTTCTTATTTGCAACACTTTCAGGGGAAAATTCACATGATCATCTTTAAGAGGGCATATCTCCTCAATTGTGAGGAACCACGTGGTGTGCCAACTATCGTTGGAAATGGATTGATGAGAGATATCAATACATGAATTTTTTTCATGCATTTTCAATTTCCTTGATACTCGTTTTCTTCAAACAACTATGAGGTTTCTTGGCCACACCTTCGAGGCTTCTTGTGGGCTTCTTCAAAGAGTCTTCCCATGAGGGCCATGCTTAAAGCTACACCATAAGGGGACCACTTTGGAGACTCCTTCAATTAAACCCATAGGCTTCTTCATGTTGATTACCAATGATTGACTTTGACAACAATGACAACACCATTCAACAAAAGCTACTAAACAAAGGTCCTTCTGGAGTTATTTCCCAACTTCGTTCCATTCACAATGTTCATACACCCTTTGTGCACCTTGACCTCCAATCTATACTCTCCTGACACCAATTTATCTAACACTCTTCATGGACTTCCCCCTTCCCGCGTTTCCCATGATCATTCCATTCCTCTAGTACCCAAAATTCTTCCTCCCAATTTTCACCCTTATCGTCATCTCTTTGCCCAGAAAAATGATATTGAGATTTAATTGATCAAGAATTGATAGAAGAAGGTGTTATTTGTCCTTGTACCAACCCCTATTCTTCTCCACTAGTCATGGTACTCAAGAAACAAGGCACTTGGCACGTGTGTCTTGATTTTCATGCTCTCAACAAAATAACAATCAATAAAAATTTCACATTCTTGTCATTGATGACCTTTTGGATGAATTGAGTGGTTCCCAATACTTTACAAAAGTTAATCACCATTATGGGTATCACCAAATATGCATGAAAGAGGAACACATCCCCAAGACTGCCTTTATAATTCATGAGGGTCTCTATGATTTCTTGGTCATGCCCTTTGGCCTCTGTAATGCCCCCTCCACTTTTCAAAGTCTCATGAATCATGTATTTCATCCTTTTCTTAGTCATTTTTTTTTAGTTTTCTTTAATGATATCCACATCTATAGAAAAACTTGGCAATCTTGTCTCACCCATGTTGATCAAGTTTTCCATATATTGTCTAAGAACAAACTTTTTCTCAAACAATCTAAATGTTGTTTCCGTGCCTCTGAAGTTGAGTACTTAGGTCATATTGTAGGAAAGGATGTTCTATGGGTGGATCCTAATAAATTTAAAGCTATGAAGAATTAGCCTCACCCTAAAACTCTTAAAATATTGTGTGGTTTCTTGGTTTTAACAGGATATTATCTCAAATTTGTTTAGAATTATGGAAAAATTTCAACTCCTCTCACTACTCTCCTTAAAAATAATGCTTTCAATTAGACTCCAACAGCTGATCAATCCTTCCAAGCCTTGAAAGATGCTATGTGCACAACGTATCTCCTGGAACTACCTGACTTCACCAAGACTTTTGTCTTGTAATGTAATGCATCAGGGAAAGGAATTGGGGAAGTTGTTGTTGGACACACCTACCACACTTAGAGGGGGGGTGAATGAGTGTGGGGATTTTTTCCCAAAACTTCCCTCTTGCACAAAAACTCATCAATTTAGCATTCAACATTTA
>JZKD02S2096171.1:8806-18827 GCA_000966675.3 Picea glauca
GGGGATCACTCCGAGGTATACCCACAATGATGAGTGGAAGCCTTTGAGTTGATTTCGGGCTAGATACCCTGCCCTTGCGTGTGGATCGAACTGACGACTGTTCCCCCAGGTTTTATTGTTGTTTGTGGTGACCTTAGTGGCCTATCTCTCTAGGTTCTTACTCAAGGTCACTGTGGAGGGGAAAGTCTTCACAGTACCTGGAATTGACGTTGATCAAACTCACTCGGGCTCCTTGGAGGGTATACCCACGATTATGTGTGGGAGCTTGCACTAGGGTGTAAGTCTGTTAAGCAGGTCGTCAACGTAACTTTTCCATCCTAGCTCGCCCCTTCTTGTCTCGTTGTTGTGACGTTGGATTTCATCACCAACTAGTGGCTTCGAAATTAGAAGGTCTTGTTTGCTTGGTTATTGCTTCCTAGATTTTGTTTACTAGTGCGTGTTGTTTATTGCTCAAAGTTGACCATAGGATTTTCTTCGCAGAGCTTGTCACTCATCTACAATTGTTCCCCCACGCCGTTCACGTAGGATGCAGGGTTTATCTCCGGAGCATCTGGACGAATCACAACCCTTGCCTACCACTACACCTGAGGATTCTTCTCAACACGGTGAAGCCACAGTTGTCACCACACCTCAAGTGGAATCAACTGACTCTCTAAGAACCTTTTCGAATTACTAATACTAGAGAAGACTATCGCATTCACCGTGGTGAACGACATTTTGTGCGAGTAAATTCTTCTGGTGACGTAGTTGTTACTTCTTCTGAATCACCCGTTGGGCCCTTTCCCGGTGAAGAAGGCCAAGATCCTTTTTGGTCAGCCGACGTCCGCAGGCCCCTTTTTAGTCCTGAGTCACCTGTTGTCTCCGAAATTAACCCTCCAGTGTTATCTGAGATAGAGACGGTACCGATAAATACTACTTATCACTTTACTCTCCCTGACGAGATGGCCCATCTTGCGATTACTACGAGTATCCCAACTGGGTTCACTATAGTTGGTATTCCTCCTATAAACACCCAGCGAACGCACCATGTTACTCCAACACTACCACCCGGCTACCATGAGTTGAATTCTTTGTTGAATGCTTCCAATCCAACACCTCCGCAAACCCCTTCTAGTACTCCCAGTGGTCCTTCTATTCATGGGCACCCTATTCCTGGTTTTATTCTAACGCTCCCTCAGTTTCCTTCTGGTAATCCTAATCCTAGCGGCACTATACCGACAGTTGCACCAAACTTGTAGATTCCTGTTGGTGGACAGGGTGGTACGGTTCCTTTTCCTTTTCCCGAACACAACACAGTTACTATGCAACCTACGGTGGGCACACAAATTCCGGGTGGAACCATACCTATGATAGGGGGACCAACCTCACCTTTCAGACAAAATATACCTCCGACTTTGGCCCAGTATTGGACTCAGATGTTACAAAATCTCCCTCAAACGACTCAGGGGCAACAGCCTGCCCCTACTATCGGCCAACCTTATCCAGGTATACCTAATCTTATTTGGGGTTCGGGTCAAAATGATCAACCTCAGGTCCCTACTCAAACTCAAGGTTACAATCCTTGGGGCTACTATCCTATCCAACCACCACCGAATCAGCCAGGGTCTTCCCTCTATGGGCAGACTGCATATTGTCCTACTGGTTTGCCGACAGGGCTTCCACCCCAAAGTCACCAGTACCCACAAGTGAATCGGCAGTTTCATTTTCTTGCTACTTTGGATTTGCCAGATTTGTCTAGGATTCTAAATGATCTTATTCGTCACTCTCCCCAATGGCCTGCTATTCCTGCCAAGCTTCCATCAGATATTCTGAAATTCAATGGCAAGGTGGGAGAGGACCCAAATAATCATGTTATGACTTTTCACTTATGGTGTTCATCCAACTCGTTGATGGATGACTCCATTCGTCTACGTCTTTTTCAACGAACCCTTACCGGTTCTGCTGCGAAGTGGTATATTGAATTGCCACGAGGTTTCTTCTCTGATTTTAACACCCTAGCTATGGATTTTCTTACACATTACCAGTTACCGATCCGTTATGATACCAGGACTGAGATTTTGACTTCCTTCAAACAAACTAAAGGCACTCACATATTGGATCATATACATGAGTGGAGATGGAGACGCCGTCTCATTAAACTTGAACTCCCTGATCAGTTACTGGACGAATGGTTCATGAAATCCTTTGTGAACGAAATTGGTAAAGACATTGCCATATGTGGTGTTGTTACAGAGGAGAAGGCTATAAGTCGTGCTCAGTATCTTGATCTCGTTTATTCGCAAACGGAAACACTTTATGATTTGTTACCTGAATTACCTCGTCCTGGAACTTCCAGCACTTCAACTGCTCCAGCTGCCTCGCATGCAGCTAATGGTGTGACTGGTACTGCTCATGCCCACTCACATTCTGTTTCAAGTACAACCCCTAAATCTACATCTTCTAATGTTCAAAATGCTCCATCTCCTGCTACTCCTGCCGGTAAAACTTCTGAGGTGAACGTCGTTCAATCCACCCCGACCGGTAAAAATAAATCTAAAAAAGGGAGAGGAAATAATAAGGAGAGCAAAAATAATAATCCAACAGAGAAAACTAAAACTCCTCTTGTTGAAGATCGGGATAAGTGCAAACCACGATACCCTTGCCTTATCTGTGGTGATGATCACTACACGAAGGATTTTCCTCGACGTGCCGAAGTTACTAAGTTCCTTCAAGGGACGCCAAAACCATCTACGCCGGCAGTCTTGTCCCAACCCTTCCCGTCTCAACAACAGGCACAGTTGGTCATACATGACCAACCATCTACTTCTACGACATCATATGTTTTGATGTGCACTGGTGATTCTAAGAAGAATGATGTTGCAATTGCAACTAGAGCCAAAGATTATTCTCCATCTAAGGAGAAGGTTGACGATTTACCTCCTGCTTTGGTACAACCCTCTCCACCGACTCCACCTACCAACGATCCTCTTCATCTCGAACGACCGAGCCCTGATCCAGTCCTACGACCCCCTAAGGGTGTTGTTCGCAAGTCGGTTTTCAATCCTCATGCTCGTGCGACCCAGAACTACAGTATTGTGGAAGATCTGGCCTAGACACCTTCAGCAATGTCAGCCCTTGAAGTCCTTCAGTCTTGTCTTGCACAGCGAAAGGCGTTGTTGAAAGCTATAGGTGGAATTGACCCTACAGATACGAATTTAATAGTCTTTGACTTGGAAGATCATATTCCAAGGTTACCCCCTCAGCTTGCATTCCAGATACATGTTGTTGTCTCGGACAAGAACATTTGTCGAACTGTTATCGATGAGGGTGCCTCTACGTGCATCATGTATTTTGCTTGTTGGAAAGCCATTGGCTCTCCTCCCTTAAATGAATCACAAAACACTCTGAAAGCCTTTAATGGCTCTGGTTTTAAGCCTTACGATGTTCTTCCATTGTTGCCCGCTACTCTAGAAGGTAAGATAGTCCAAGTTGAAGTGGAAGTTTTCGATGCTCCCCTGGATTATAATCTTCTACTTGGTTGTAGCTGGATAGATTCTATGCGCGCTGTTGTGTCAATACTTTTTCGTGTTGTGTGATTTCCTCATCAAGGAAAGGTGGTTACGGTTGATCAACTTGCCTTCTTTAATTCTGATACTCGTACTGGCAACGTGTTGTTTATAGCTAAAACTCCACCGGGTTACGAGAATGTCGGTGTAGGCCTTTTAAAAGACTCTTCGTTAATGGGTACTTTCCCCATTCCACCACCACCCGATGTTCCACACCCGTCAGTTGCTTCTATTAACATGATCTTCGTCGTACCTCATGAACTTCCTGTGTCTGCTAACCCTTGGATAGTCCCTGACCCTGGAGATCACACTCGTTTCGGCGACGTCATGCCATTAAGTCCGACTGAGTCTGCTTATCACGTGATTCAATCAACAACACCTTCTATACCCTCTCTTGATGAGTTGTCTCTCGATCCTTTCCGTGTCATATTTCCCACTGACGAGATGATCATGTCCGTCATGGCGGACACTCTTTGGGATGATGGGCATCATCGTTCCATATTGTTTCTGGAACAACACAATCTGGAGAATTACCAACGAATTTCGACTCCGTCGACCGTTGTTGTCATATCGACCGTTCCCGAATCTACACATGATGTGTTTGCCGAAGGGAACCTCAGTAATATTTATCCCACGATGCCCATTGATATATCATTTAAACCTGGGATAGTTAAAAATGTTCACATTGGAGCTTCGTGTTCTCTGGATGAAATTGTCACCTATACTGCTCTGTTCAAAGAATTTCGTGACATCTTCGCATGGAGTTACGAAGAGATGTCAGGTATCGACCCTGCTATTGTTGTACATGAGATTAAGACATACCCCAGAGCTAAACCTGTCCGGAAGCACCTACATCCAGTGCATCCACGTACAGCGACGACTATTAAGCTTGAGGTTGAAAAACTTCTCAAAGCCGGCTTTATTTAGCCCGTGGCTCTGACAGAATGGGTTTCCAACCCTGTACCAATTGATAAGAAAGGTGGCAGTATTCGTGTATGTGTTGATTATAGGGACATTAACAAAGCCTGTCCAAAAGACAACTTTCAAACCCCTTTTGTCGACCAGATTGTCAATGATTGTGCCGGCAGTGAAATCTTCTCTCTCATGGATGGTTTCTTCGACTATAATCAAATTAACATCGCTCCCGAGGACCAACATAAAACTGATTTTATATGTCCTTGGGGTACTTTTGCCTATAGGAAACTTCCCTTCGGTCTTAAGAACGTTGGTGCAACATTTCAACGTGCTATGTCTTGTGCTTTTCATGATATAAAGCATATTGTTCAACCCTATTTGGATGATTTACCAGCTCATTCTTTGCGGCGAGTCGATCACCCCACTCATCTCCGAGCTATTTTCATTCGTTGTCGGTTCTATCACATCCGTTTAAATCCTCACAAATGCGTTTTTTGCGTAGAATCTGGCCATCTTCTAGGTTTCATCGTTTCACGTCAAGGGATCCGAGTGGATCCAATTAAGGTTGAGGTGATTCTTAATCTCCCTCCTCCTTCCACACTGCGCCAGTTACAAAGTTTGCAGGGTAAAGCAAACTTTCTTCGTCCTTTCATTCCTAATTACGCCGAGATTACTCGTGGTTTTACACGGCTACTTAAGAAAGATTCTGAGTTCTTTTGGGACACCGTTGCTAACAATGATTTTGAGGCTTTGATGTTGTCTCTTACAGGAGCTCCGCTTCTCTTTCCTCCTGACTATAGTTGTGATTATTTTCTTTATCTTGCAACCTCTGAGTATACTATTGGCATGGTTCTCGTCCAAGCAGATGATACGCACGATGAACATGTTATTTATTACTTGAGTCAAAGTCTATCATCAACAGAAATCAAGTACCAACATGTTGAAAAACTGGCCTTGGCTGTTGTTCAAGCTGTTCAACGCTTTCGGCATTATATCCTTTCACGGAAAACTACAATGATTTCTCATTGTAACCCTATGCAACACATTTTGACACGTCAATTTCTAGGGGGCAAGTACTCCAAATGGATTTTCATCCTCCAGGAGTTTGATTTGGAATTCGATCGTGCCACGTCTAAGAAATCTTTAGTTTTCGCTGAATTGATATTTGATTTTCCTCACTCTGCCACGGAAAATGTAGCAGTGGATTCATTACCTGATGAATCTCTTTTCCTATTTAGTGATGACGATCTTTGGTACAGAGATATCATTATATATCTCCAAACCCAGACTTTCCAGCCTGCTTTGTCTAATACTGAAAGACGTCGCATTCGCTATCAAGCACGTCAATACATCATCCTCGGGGATACTCTTTACTGTCGGGGCATTGACTCTGTTTTTCGACGTTGTTTGACATTTGATGAAGCCGAGAAAGCTCTGAATGACTGCCATTCTGGAGCATGTGGTGGTCATATGTCTGGGTATGCTACTACCTAGAATATCTTACGCACAGGATATTTTTGGCCTTCCTTGTTCAATGACTGCATTACTGTTGTTCAGAAGTGCCATGCCTGCCAGACCTACAATCAGAAAATTCGATCGCATCCTGCTCCCCTTCATCCTGTGGTCTCAGTTGGTCCTTTTACAAAATGGGGCATTGATTTCATGACATGTCACCCTCACTCGGCCGGGGGGCATGGTTACATCATTGTAGCTGTTGATTACTTTACAAAATGGGCCGAGGCGATGCCAACATTCGATAATACTGGAAAGACTGCAGCGTTGTTTCTTTTTAACCATGTTATAGCTCGTTTTGGTGTTCCCCAAGCTATATTTACTGATCACGATAGTCATTTTAGGAATTTTATGATGTCTGAACTTACGGAAAATTTGGGTCTTCGTCATGATAACTCAACACCCTATTATCCGCAAGCTAATGGCCAGGTCGAAGCAATCAACAAAGTCCTTATAACTATGCTTCGACGGATGATAGGAATTCGTAAAACCAGCTGGCACACAATGTTGTTTTCGGCATTGTGGTAATATCGGACATCTGTTAAATCCGCTACAGGGTTTACGCCCTTTCGATTAGTTTATGGCATGGAAGTCATTCTTCCTATAGAATGGAGATTCCTTATCTGAAGCTAGCTGTCGAATTCTTACCCAATACCTCTGTTGAAGAAGAATGTCTATTGTATCTGATGCGATTAGACGAGACTGGACGTGATGCCACTCTAGTAATAGAAGCCCAGAAGAAACGCGTCAAGGCACAGTATGACAAGCATGTCAAGCCTCATGTTTTCTCTGAAGGTGATCTTGTTCTTCTGTATGAACAGGATAAAGATGTCTTAGGAGATGGGAAATTCGAACCAATGTGGTGTGGTCCTTACATTGTTCGCAGAGTTTTGGAAAAATGAGCGTATGAGCTGGTTGATTACGATGGTCTACCTTTGAGTGAACTCAGGAATGGGTTGTACTTGAAGAAGTACTATGCATAAGTTATTTGTGCACAAGTACTTGTATTTTATGTATCATACTTTGTGTGTGTTACTTTAGTTTGTTTTTGACGTTATCTGGTATCTTCCCTTACGTGACGTTGTGTTTGATTGCCAGATGTCGGAGTCTTCGCTACCGTATATTGGCTTCGCTGATGGTGCTAGCCGTAGTACTCAGAACCTAGCTTCCGCTGCGTGGGCAATCTATGCCCCAACAAATAAACTTGTATCTTTACGAGGTATATGTCTTAGCCGTGCAACCAACAACATTGCAGAGTATAGCGTCGTGATTGAATTATTGGTTGATGCTAGCTCACTCGGGATTCGTCATTTGGTTGTGCGACTTGACTCGCAGCTTGTAGTACTACAGCTAAGTAATATCTACTCTATTCGAAGTCCTACTTTATTACGGATGTATTTGCGAATTCGCCTCTTGGAGCGTTATTTTGATCACATTGAATATCAACATATTCCTAGATGTCTTAATACATTAACAGATGCATTAGCTAATTATGTATTGGACATACATTTGAACCATTTATAAATCAAACACATGACAATTCACACAATGTAAAGTAAACCGGTAGAAGCCATTTGTATATATAACGATCAAAAGAGTTTGTTTTTTACAAAAAGTTTGTCCGAAGACCAAAATATCAAAAATTGAAGCTTATAGCTTCTACATAGTGATGTCATGGATGACATTCACGGTAACACACAACTACTCTAGCAACCCTAAGGAGCAGTCAACCCATAGCTGCTGATACCCCTACAGTGTGACGTTGATCGCGTCGTGGAACCTCTTCCAGAGTCATATCTAGAATGTCTGTTGTAAGACCCTCTAAATTCTGTTCCACCACCTGGTAATCTTCGGCATATTGTGGTACTACTGCTGCTGCTTCTCCTCGTCGCTGGATAGGAGAAGTGCTAGGAGGTCTATACGGTCCAACATCTGTGTTATCAACAAACATTTGGTGTTAGTCTTCGAATAAATATATAAAACAAAAAAATTTAAATAGGATATAAAAACCATAAAAAACATTTAAATAGGATATAAAAAATTCAAAAACATTTAAAAAAAAGAAAATTTGTGTACTTCTTACCGAGGTCTCCCCACTGAGCATCCTCAGGCAGTGCTAGATCCGGATCTCCTCAGAAATCCAACCTGACATAGGCTTAGTCATCGACCATCAACATCTGGTTTTGCAACCAGTCAAAGAAAATATCGTCATATTTGACGATTGGTCCTGCCACGTGCCAGGCCATGAGTCGACACCATCGCAACATCCTCGGATCCCTAGGATCTGGAAAGTCCCACTCAACCTGTAGTCTGAATATGGGGACTCTCTCAAGGAAGAAAGACACTAACAAAGATCCATATCCAAATTGTTTCAGTTCACCCCGCCTGCACTTGGTTAGTTGTCTTTTGATACTGCACAGCACTGCATCAACCCAGTTAAATACTCGGGGCTCAGTACACTCGATGGCGTACTGAAAATAGCTCTGTAATGCCATATGGGGAGCATAACTCCCAGCCATCCAAGCAATCGTGAAGAGAATAGTGCGGAGAGTCAAGTCTGTTACTCCCCAGATCGCCACTTTCCCTTTCTTTCTTTCGGCCTCGGGTACACAGTATTGATTGCAATATTCACTCATTTTTAACCCGCCACCTCTGCTTCTGGTCAGACTGACATAAGACCCGCGCCTGGATAATCCGGTCAAGAAGTATATGTCCTCTATGTCAATGGATAATGTGTGAGCTCCTACATTGAAAACTTGTTGGTCTGGATCCCACATACGGACTAGATACTCTAGTAATCTGACTTGGGCTCTCATGCCCGGGATACGGAAGTATTTTAAGAGACCACAATCTCTCAATGCAGCTATGGTGGGAGGATGATTCTCGACATTTGCATTATCCTCCTCATGTTCTCGTTCCCGCCACTCAAGCACCATGATTGTTGGTCAAATACCTACACAAGGAACATAAAGGGCGGATTAATGATTTTGTTCATGATTTAGATCTTTTTCATTGGCTAAACATTTAAAAAAAAAATGAGTTCTGCGCTGCTCACAGGTGCCTTATTATACACAGCTCTAACACCTCGTAGGTGGCTCAAATCTTGCTTGTGAGAATGTATCATTCTCGCAATCCCCGTATGGGCAGCCTGCGAGAATTCCTACGCGCATGTAGGGTTCAAAAACCACTTGAAAATGCAAAAACTAACTAATGAAATCAAAAATTTAAACCATGAAAAGATCAAGAATGAAGAGCTTACTGTAATACTGTAGACGGCTCGTCAAATGATCTCTTGTAGCTTCCGAAATTCAACACCGAAGTCGGAGGGTAAAATGGGGGGTTTTTGGAACTCAATAGTGAAAATGTGAAATGTTATAGTAAAAATGGTTATTTACTCATTTAATTTACTTTTTACTATGTCATTTTTGGGTTTTTATGTTTATGTATTGTTTAAACCTAATTACTAATATAAAAATGAGTGTAATGACTTGCAGGTGTGGAATATTGATGATTACAAATAGGGATATGGACATATTTTTCTCCGTTATGGGGTGATTTTGATTGTTTTTTATGGTTTTTATATAAAACCTCGAGCGTCTTTTTGTCCGTTCTTGCGCTCGTTGAAAACATAAAAATGTGATCGAGCATAGTTTTATTACTTTTTCGGGCTCACTAAGGTTATATGAAAAAGGAATCTCCCTGGAGTTTTCTTTAAGCTCTTTTCAGACTCTCTAAATATGAAAAGATCGTCGAGCGACCTTGCTATTTTCACGCTCGATAAAGTATTTGAAGTATGCGTCTGGTGAGCGATAATTTCTCTCTTTTTTGGTCTCATCCAGACTATGTTATGAAAAATGAACTGAGAGAGTTCTCTTTTAAGTGTTTTTCCAAACTCTATAATCTTGAAAAACCTTCGAGTTTACTATCTCTGGATTCGTTAAACAAACATTGACAGACCCGTGATGGGACCAAACCACTCCTTCTTAGGGTTCGTTAAAAATACTCCGAGGGACTCATCCGAAGGATGAGCTTATATCAACAAGCATATG
>JZKD02S2096171.1:24605-35519 GCA_000966675.3 Picea glauca
AGTTTAGCTTACAAAGTATCTTACAATGCCTTGTTTACCGTTAAATTATATTAACTCTTTCATAAGTTATGTTGTTTTCAATCTTTTTGCACTTGATGCACTACAAAACCAATATTCCTTGTTTATCGTTAAACTATATTAACTCTTTCATAAGTTATGTTGTTTTCAATATTTTTGCACTTGATGCTACAAAACATTGGTTGTGGGTTTTTAATAATGTGAATCTAGATTSTAAAATGTTTTCAAAATATTTTGATGATATTAAATATCAAGGTTGTATGGTTTTAATAATGMAARTAGATTATAAAGTTTATTCAATATTGAGGATATTGAAAKAATCCTACACATGAAATGATGTTMTTATTAGATGARATTCTCWTATTATAAATAAAATYCATGGGATACCTTBATTTAGGGGTTATTTGTTATTAACTATAATATATAAAAGTTATAGAAGTTATGTCAAATTATATTAGGTTTTATATGGGTTAATAGGCATTAAGGGTGACATGGGTTAGAAATTATTAGAGTTATATTAGAGGTCATGTATGGTAGTCGTTTGTAACATCCCACTCTGGCGCACTGAGTGAACTTATTCTTTGAGGACACTTGCTCGCAAGTGATCCGGATTATTATGCTATTAAAACATTTGATTTTGATTATGAGGCGTTATGGGTTGATGACATGTTGTTTTACTGCATTAACATAGACATGTGCTATTGACTCGATTTTACTGAGTGTGTAGGATTTTGAACCTTAAAGATGCAGAGGTATCGATGGAACCCCTTGGACTCTGGATCGAGTCGGGGAGTGTACCATTGGGGTTTGATTTTTTTACGGTGATATTAGTGCATCTGATTAGATGATATGATATGGATATATTCTGACATGATTCGTTGATGATGCAGGATGACGATAGCTTGCCAACCAGATTCACATGTGGAGTAAATGGGTCACGCACGACTACCAGAGATGTTAAGGGAGAGGTGTGGACATCAGCTCTGCCACAACATACTAGCACTCTCGCCGTGGCTCAAACTGTAGGTTAGTGTTTACCTAGTTCAAGAGGACCCACGGTGTCGTGAGGGTGGACTGTGATAGTCGCTCACGATTATTCTAAGGGACGTGCAATAAGGCGAGGGCCTTATTCCTTAGAGGCCCTTAGTCTCCCACAAGTTCACCTGGTAGAGTATTGACTCCAGGGACTTTTTTTGTCTACCAAGTCAGTCAAGAGGCAAGTGGCACCCTTGGAGCACGTGGTGCATCCTGAAGGGCACGTCGTGTAAGAAAAATGGAAAGAGGCGAGTGACACCCTTGGAGCACGTAGTGCGTCCTGAAGGGCACGTTGCACAAGGGAAACAAATTAAGACGAGTGGCACCATTGGAGCATCTAGTGCGTCCTGAAGGGCATGTCACGTTGTTGATGATAAATGAATGAACCTAGATGGCCTTAGGACGAATAACGTGTTAAGAAATTTTAAAAACAAATTCTCTAATAAAATGTCGCCTAGTACGAAAATTTAAGGTCTAAGTCTAAATTATGCTAGTGGTAAAATTTTATCTATCTACTTTAAAAAGAAAATAAAAATAAAAAAACAACATAAATAATAATTATACTCTTCGTTAAATCTTGTAATAATAAGGGGGTAAGAAATTTAAATGATTCATAAAAATCCGTTAGGGTAAAATTAAAAAAAAAAAGGGAAATAATTGTTTTATTATTTATGATAATTTAAAATTATTAACTAAAAAGGGAAAAAGGAAAAAGGGGGTTAATTTCTACACCTCCCAATTTGAGTCCTAAATGAAAAGGGGAAAGAGGGAAATCTAAAATATTTAGGAAACAAGGAAAAGAAAAGGGAAACCCAAGGGAAAAAGTAGAAAGTCAAACTTAGTAAGGTATCTACCATTAAGAACTTTCCAATTTAAAACTAAACTAGCAAATTGATAATGGGGAAAGTCATTAAAACCTGTAAGAGAATTTGGGGACACCTAGGAGCGATTCTAGGAGTGACTCTAGGTGGGTGAGGGAATTAAGGGAATTTAATTAATTAAATAAATTAATTTGTGGAGGAATGAAGGGGATGGGTGACACTTGTACGGGGAGGAACTTTTAGGATTTAATTTTGAAAAACTTAATTAAATGAGATTTTAGGAATGTAAGGGACTTCGAAACTCTATATAATGAAGGGAGGAGAAGGATGAAGGATCTCTTCTGTTTGTGTAACATTACGCTGCAGAAATCTCTGCTTGGCTGACTTAGCTTGTGGGAGTTGGGATAGCCAGCTCGGTGAGGAGTGGTAGCTCGACCTTGCGAAGCGAGCTGGGAGCTAGCTGAATCTCTGGATAGTGTGTGTGGCCCCTTTGCGGTTCGGGGGGATAAGGGGGAAGAAGAGTACCCCTAGCATTGGATGGGAGGTACCCGTGAAGTCCCATTGGTCGGCAAGTAGGAGTTGCACGGAGCGCGCAGGATGTCACTCAGAGTGGGCGATCAGGCAACGATACGCTCTCTTCATTTTTGTATGGTAGATTGTTGTAGGATTTATTCTTGCATATGCATGTTTAATGGAGTAAGTAAACTGATTGTCTAGATTGATGACTGAATTTCTTTCATAGCCTAGCTCGATGATTGATTGACTCCCATGGCCTTCGTTTCCTTACATGTCTTGACCTCCTTGTGGTGTTTGATTGTGACCATTGTGGTGGTTTTGCCTATTGTCCCTAGCTCATCAATCCTCACCTGGGCAATCGGCCAGGAGCCTGATCTACGGTCGTTGCTTCAGTGTTGATAGACCTATGGATCTCAATGCCTTGTCTTTTTGTGCGAGGATGATGAGCAAAGGATGAACCTATCAACTGTCTACCTCCGTTGTTTTCCTTGGATGATTGGATCCTTTCGGTTCTCTTACTGTTGTCTGCAATTTGTATTTGTATTCTAGCAATAGAAAAATGAATTCATTCATGTCTACATTTGTAATTGTATTCTAGCAATGTAAAAATGAATTGATTCATGTCTGCATTTTGTATTGGTATTCTGGCAATGGAAAAACGAATTGATTCATGTCTGCATTTTGTATTTGTATTCTGGCAATGGAAAAACGAATTGATTCATGTCTAAATTTTGTATTGGTATTCGGGAAAGGGAAAAACGAATTGATTCATGTTTGCATTTGGTATTGGTATCCTGGAAATGGAAAAATGTTTTTGCTTTTAAATGTTGCCAGAGATTGTCGTTTTAAATGCCCACGTTTTTTCTTTCAAATGAGACTGAGTTTGTTGTTCTAAATGCCCACGTTTTTGTTTTCAAATGAGACTGAGTTTACTGTTTTAAATGCCCACATTTTTGCTTTCAAATGAGACTGAGTTTGTTGTTCTAAATGCCCATGTTTTTTCTTTCGAATGAATCTGAGTTTGCTGTTTAAAATGCCCACATTTTTGCTTTCAAATGAAACTGAGTTTGTCGTTTAAAATACCTACGTTTTTGCTTTCAAATGAGTCTGAGTTCGATTCACCATTGTTGTTCTACGTTTGATTCACCCAGTTTCCCTTGTGTTAGTGAGTGGAGTCATAGTTTCCCATTTTCCTGGAATGCATGCTAGCGTTCGTCATCAGTGGTGTGATTAAACTATTGTCGTCGTCTCCTTCTTGCCTCTTAACTCCTGGAAAAAAAATGAAAACAAAAAAAAAAATTCTTCGCTTGTTGTCGTAACGATGAGGTCGTTACATATGGTATCAAAGCGGGTTCAACCCTGTGACTGTGGATCGCTAGGCTTTCCACTGTAGTAAAACCATAAGTATTAACCCTTGCATTAAGTAAAAACCTTAACGTGTCCTCGTGGAGATCACATTTAGAGGGCGCCCCTGAGGGTCCACAACGCGCAATAGCTAGTACCGTTAGCATCCTTCGAGATCTCGAGAGAGATGAGTTCTAGCGTCCACGAGTGTCACGGATGGTGGTGTCGTCGAATCATAGTTGTAGATCAAGGTGTGTGCTTCACACTTCGCGTTTACGACCTCCAGAATGAAGCTCCACATGGTGGTCTTTTGACTAAAGGGGAGCACTCTTTTATGGAAGAAGATGCTCCTACCCCTTTTGAACATCACTGTCAGTGACGTGTCATGGGAACTGTTCGAGGGACGGTTCTAGGAGAGGTATGTTTCTAATAAATTCGTTGAGCGTTAGCTCAATGAGTTCGACGCCTTGCGATGAGGTAGTCGTACGGTGCTCGAGTACGAGGCATGTTTTATGGAGCTGCTTCGGTATGCTCCGCATCTTAACATTGAGAAACTTAAGGTCAACAGGTTCATGTTCGGCCTTAACGAAAATATTCGTGCCAAGGTTAGCATTTTGATGCCTCAAACCTTCCATGATGTCATTCAGAAGAACCTCATAGTAGAGGAGGAGCTTATCAGCGGGGGCCAAACCAGGACTCTAGCAAGACCAGCAGGGCAGGTGTCATATGGTGCACAACAACATCAGACACCATCCAGACATACGCCAAGGTATCGTGGCTTCCAGAGGGGATCCACTTTCACTACACCACAATGATCGAAGCCTCAACAGCGGACACCTTATCGGGGACCACAACATCTGCAACAGCGTCGACCACATTAGCAACAGTTTATGCCTATTCAGCAGAACATACCAGGATTCCAGGCCGGTGGGCCATCATCTTCTACTTCGTGTACCAGGACTACTGGGTTGAAGAAGGGGTGTTGGACATGTGGGGAGCCACACTACCAGTGCGACTGCCCTGTGGAGAGGACTAGAGCGTCCATATCAGCTGGACCCACTACCGTGGGAGATATGGGCAAGGCCCATCAGATTCATGCAACGGTGAATAACCGCCAGGTAGAGCATCAATCGACTATGCTCGAGACGACAGGTACCGTTGCTGACCATACCCTTAGTATTTTGATAGATCCCGATGCTACAGAGAGTTTCATTTCTGGTGCAATGCTAAAAAGGATTAAGGTAAAGGCAGTCAAACATGATGAGTTTAGCTTCGTAGAGATGGTCTCGGGAGCCAAAAAAAAGGTTGGAGGAAAGGTTATGGGTTGTATCCTTAACCTAGGATAGTTTGTCACCAGGGTCAACCTGTACATCACGATCTTAGGATCTTATGATGTCGTGATTGGTATGGACTGGTTGGAATCACATGAGGCAATACTCAACTGTAAGACGAAACGGTTGAGCTTGGTCGATGATGAGGGACAGAGACGTGTGATTGTAGGCCGAAACCAGGGAGTTTCCTTGAGGTTCATCTCTTCCTTGCAGCTTCGGAAGAGCATGCGCAAGGAGTGAAAGATTTATGCAATCCTTGCGTTAAACAAGAAGGGAGTAGCGAAAGGTCTAGAACACCTTCTGGTGGTGAGAGAGTTTGCAAACGTATTTTCGGAGGAGTTACCTAGGATGTCGCCAGAGAGGGAATTGGAGTTTACCATAGACCTAAAATCGAGGACTGAACCGATAGCGAGAATGCCTTATCAGATGTCGACCTCAGAGTTACAGGAGTTGAGAATGAAACTAAAGGAATTGTTGGACCTGGGACGGATACATCCAAGTGTGTCAACGTGGGGTGCGACTGTTATTTTCATACAAAACAAGCATGGGTTGTGGAGGATTTGCATTGACTACTGTCAATTGAACAAGGCCATGATCAAGAATCAATATCTGTTGTCGAGGATTGATGATCTGTTCGATCAGATGAAGGGTGTGACGGTGTTCTCAAAGATCGATTTGCGATAAGGGTACCACCAGTTACAGATTAAGGAAGATGAAGTCCCTAAGACCGCCTTTAAGACAAGGTTTGGACATTACGAGTTTACTATTTTACCGCTTGGATTGACAAATGCCCTAGAGGTATTTATGAGTTTGATGAACGGGGTGTTCCACAAGTACTTGGACAAGTTCGTCCAAGTATTCATTGACAATATTTTGATTTACTCTCGGACGACGGAGGAGCATGATGAGCACTTGCGCTTGGTACTACAGTGTCTACGAGAGCACAAATTGTATGGGAAGTTGTCCAAATGCTCATTTTATTAATCGAAGGTTCACTACTTAGGGAATTTCATCTCCGACGAAGGCATCGTCGTGGATCTAGCCAAGGTTAAGGCTATTATGGAATGGCCTGCGCCGACGAATGTCCCGGAAGTGCGTAGGTTCATGGGTTTAGAAGGATACTATCGACGGTTCGTCGAGGGATTTTTGAAGATAGCAAATCCGATCACGAAATTGCAGAAGAAAAAAAAGAAGTTTGTTTGGACCGAGAAATGCGCTGAAGCATTTTAGAGGCTCAAGGAGTTGTTGACAACAACACCGATACTAAAGGTCCCTGACATGGACGTGGACTTTTTGGTATGCACTGACGCATCCAAGGAAGGCTTAGGCAGATTCTTGATACAAAACGGACGAGTGATCGCTTACATATTGAGGAAACTGAGAAGGCATGAGGAGAACTACACAATGGACGATTTGGAGTTGTTAGCCATCGTATATGCCTTGAAGGTTTGGAGACACTACCTTGTTGGATGAAAATTAAAACTAAAGACTGGCCACTGTGGACTACAACACATATTTACACAAAGCGACCTGAATGCGCAACAACGACGTTGGTTGAAATTGCTTAGCGAGTACGACTTCAAGATTACCTACATAAAAGGAATAGTGAACCGAATGGTAGATGCGTTGAGTCAAAGACCACAAATCTTTTTAGTGTTGCCTCTTCAAACGAATCTACGTGAAAAGATTCTAACTTTACAACATGACGATGAATGGTACAAAGAGGTTGAAAGTTTTATCGGACAAAACACAATGATGGTACCAAGATTTGAAGGATTTTCGTTTGATAGCAATGGTTTATTGAGGTTTAAAAAATCGGATTTACGTATCGTCGAATGACGAGTTGAGGATGTTGATCCTAAACGAGGCTCGTAGAGCCATCTACATGTGTCACCCGGGAGTCACAAAGATGAGGGCAGACCTTAAACCCTTATTCTTCTGGAAGGGATTGAAGGCAAACATAGTCATCTATGTGGCCAGATGTCTAGAATGTCAATAGGTAAAGGCTGAACATAAACACTCAGCAGGATTACTACAACCACACGCTATTCTAGAATCGAAATGGGAGGTTATTTCGATGGATTTTATTGTTGGATTGCCACTAACAGAAAAGAGACATGACTTGATTTTCATAGTAGTATACATTCTGACGAAGAGTGCTCACTTTATTCCTGTGCGTACGACGTATCAGGCACCTGACATAGCTAGAGTTTTCATCAGTGAGATTGTGAGTCTGCATGGCATGCCTAAGAGGATTATATCTGATCGAGGATCGGTGTTTACTTGACGATTTTGGATGAGTTTCCAAGAGGCCTTGGGAACCCAACTTAACTTTAGTACTGCGTATCACCCGGACACTGACGGGTAGACCGAACGAACGAACCAGACCTTGGAAGACATGTTGTGCATGTACGTGATGGACCAACAAAAGCGTTGGGAAGAATTCTTACCACTGGTGGAATTCGCTTATAACAACAGTTACCAAAGCACCATTAAGATGGCGCCTTTCAAGTTTCTTTACGGGCGACCGTGTCAGATGCCTTTGAGTTGGGATTGACTTGAGGATAGGGTCCTGGTGGGACCAGAAGCGATCCAAGAAATGGTAGTTTAAATGCAAGATATAAGACAAAGGATCCAGGAAGCACAGGATCGACAGAATATTTATGTTGATGCGCGTCGTGTCGACCATAGCTACGATGTGGCGATCAAGTATTCTTGCGGTTGAAACCACATAAGAGTTCGATCCAGTTGGAAAAAGGGGCTAAAGTATATCCTAGGTTTGTGGTAACCTACGAGATTGTGGAAAGGAGAGGCCCATGGCCTATTGACTAGCCTTGCCTAATTCTTGAGGCATTTTGCACGATGTATTTCACGTCTCTGTTTGAGACATTTTGTTTAGCGATCCTACACATGTTTTGACTTGAGCACCTGGTGGGTGTCAGATGAGGGGGCGCTCGTGGCTGATCCGATTTGCATCTTGGATCATCGCGTTCGACATCTATGACGTCAACCAGTAGATCAGGTCAAGGTCCAGTGGAACAACAATAGTCCACACTCGGCGACCTGGGAGGACGCATATGATATGCGCTAGCAGTTTCCATTTTTGTTTGATAGATAGAATTATGATTCTGTGATACAAATTATTTCGACACGTATACTGTGAAACTTCGGGATGAAGTTTAGACCAAGAGGGGGTGTATGTAACATCCCACTCTAGCGCACTGAGCGAACTTATTCTTTGAGGACACTTGCTCGCAAGTGATCCAGATTATTATGCTATTAAAACATTTGATTTTGATTATGAGGCGTTATGGGTTCATGACATGTTGTTTTACTGCATTGACATAGACAGGTGCAATTGACTAGGTTTTACTGAGTGTGTAGGATTTTGGACCTCGAGGATGCAGAGGCATCGATGGAACCCCTTGGACTCTGGATCGAGTCGGGGAGTGTACCATTGGGGTTTGATTATTTTACTGTGATATTAGTGCATCTGATTAGATGATATGATATGGATATATTCTGACATGATTCGTTGATGATGTAGGCTGACAATAGTTTGCCGACCAGATTCACATGTGGAGTAAAGGGGTAATGCACGACTACCAAAGATGTTGAGGGAGAGGTGTGGACAACAACCCTACCACAGCCTACTAGCACTCCCTCCGTGGCTCGTACTGTAGGTTAACGTTTACCTAGTTCGAGAGGACCCACGATGGCGTGAGGGCGAATTGTGATAGTCGCTCACACTGATTCTAAGGGGTGTGCAATAAGGCGGGGGCCTTATTCCTTAGAGGCCCTTAGTCTCCCACAAGTTCACCTGGCGGAGTATTGACTCCAGGGGTTTTTGATGTCTACCAAGTCAGTCAAGAGGAGAGTGGCACCCTTGGAGTACGTGGTGCGTCCTAAAGGGCACATCGTGGAAGAAAAATGGAAAGAGACGAGTGGCACCCTTGGAGCATGCAATGCGTCCTGAAGGGCACGCTGCACAAGGGAAACAAATTAAGGCGAGTGGCACCATTGGAGCACCTAGTGCGTCCTAAAGGGCACGTCACGTTGTTGATGATAAATGAATGAACCTAGATGGACTTAGGATGAATAACGTGTTAAGAATTAAAAAAAAAAATCCCTAATAAAATGTCGCCCAGTACGAAAATTTAAGGTCTAAGTCTAAATTATGCTAGTGGTAAAGTTTTATTTATCTATTTTAAAAAGAAAATAAAAATAAAAAAACAACATAAATAATAATTATACTCTTCATTAAATCTTGTAATAATAAGGGGGTAAGCAATTTAAATGATTCATAAAAATCCGTTAGGGTAAAATTTAAAAAAGAAAAGGGAAATAATTGTTTTATTATTTATGATAATTTAAAATTGTTAACTAAAAAGGGAAAAAGGAAAAAGGGGGTTAATTTTTACAGCTGCCAATTTGAGTCCTAAATGAAAAGGGGAAAGAGGGAAATCTAAAATATTTAGGAAACTAGGAAAAGAGGGAAACATAAGAAGAAAAGGGAAACCCAAGGGAAAAAACAAAAAGTCAAACTTAGTAAGGTATCTACCATTAAGAACTTTCTAATTTAAAACTAAATTAGCAAATTGATAATGGGGAAAGTCATTAAAACCTGTAAGAGAATTTGGGGACACCCAGGAGCGATTCTAGGAGTGACTCTAGGTGGGTGAGGGAATTAAGGGAATTTAATTAATTAAAGAAATTAATTTGTGGAGGAATGAAGGGGATGGGTGACACTTGTACGGGGATGAACTTTTAGGATTTAATTTTGAAAAACTTAATTAAATGAGATTTTAGGAAAGTAAGGGACATCGAAACTCTATATAATGAAGGGAGGAGAAGGATGAAGGATCTCTTTTGTTTGTGTAACGTTACACTATAGAAATATCTACTTGACTAACTTTGCTTGTGGGAGTTGGGATAGCCAGCTCGGTGAGGAGTGGTAGCTCAGCCTTGCAAGGCGAGTTGGGAGCTAGCTGAATCTCTAGCTAGTGTGTGTGGCCCCTTTGCGACTCGGGGGGCTAAGGGGGAAGAAGAGTACCCTTAGCATTGGATGGGAGGTACTGGTGAAGTCTCACTGGTCGGCAAGCGGGAGTTGCACGGAGCACGCAGGACGTCACTCATAGTGGACGATCACGCAACGGTATGCTCCCTTCATTTTTGTATGGTAGATTGTTGTAGGATTTATGCTTGGATCTGCATGTTTAATGGAGTAAGTAAACTAATTTTCTAGATTGATGACTGAATTTCTTTCATATCCTAGCTCAATGATTGATTGAATCCCATGGTATTCGTTTCCCTGCATGTCTTGACCTCCTTGTGGTGTTTGATTGTGACCATTGTGGTGGTTTTGCCTATCATCCCTAGCTCATCAGTCCTCGCTTGGGCAGTCGGCCAGGAGCCCGAACTACGGTCGTCACTTCGGTATTAATAGACCTATGGATCTCAATGCCCTGCCTTTCTATGCGAGGATGATGAGCAAAGGACGAAACTATCAGCCGTCTACCTCCGTTATTGTCCTTGGATGATTGGATCATTTCCGTTCTCTTACTGTTGTCTGCAATTTGTATTGGTATTCTGGCAATGAAAAAATGAATTGATTCATGTCTGCATTTGTATTTTGGCAATGGAAAAACAAATTGATTCATGTCTGCATTTTTTTTAAGAACCCAATACTGAATACAAAAGCACCACAATAGATATAGAAGAACAATATAGAAGAACACAACTTTATTATATCAAACCCTTGAGGTAGGGCAACACCATACAATGGATCTTATTATGGAAGGGATCCTCTCCTGTTCACTTGCCTCTTCGAGGGGGCATCCTCCTATTGA
>JZKD02S2096171.1:35662-48803 GCA_000966675.3 Picea glauca
TTGTCCTCAACGCTTGATGTACAACCATATACCAGGGTCCCATGGATAATTGTGGACCATAATGTTGAAGAAGACTGAAGAACCAAGGTCCCATGTAGAAAGGAAAGACACCATGTTGAAGTAGTCCAACCACCGTTGTAAGCCCGGGTCCCATGTCCAAGTGCTCATGTGAACTCCTCGTGGAAGATTTTGGAACTCAATAACCAACTCAAAATGATGCTCCAAAGACTGACACCTATCATGTGGATCCAAATAAGAAGATCCATCCATATAGTGGAAAAGGTCGTAGCAAAATCTGGAAGGAATAATACCACTGTAGAATATGCAGGATGGACACTGGTAATAATCATTGGCTCTCGATTTGTCACATTGATTCTCTCTACGGAAGGTGGATTAGAGTCATCAAATAAAATATGAAAGGGGTTGTCATCCCAGAAATGACAACTATCCATATACCAATCATCACAATCATCCTCAAAATCATACCAAGCATATATTTCTTGATTATATTCATCCCTGAGGCCCTCCATAAGAAATCTTTCCTGCAGGTTATTCAATGCATCTTGAATACTACAAAAATTATCATTGAGGCCGTCTGTGAGGCCATGTATAAATGCATCCAATTTGTCATCCAATGTGTGAAACAATTGGGCTTTGAATGATTCAAGAATTTCTTTCAGGTTTTGAGAAGAAATAGCCATCTGAGCACCCTATGAACTCTTCGGTCCCTCAACCGTCATGAAAAAAAAAACAAAAATAGACCCAATAAGTTATGGCAGAAGATTACGACTTTTTCTGGAAAAACCCTAAAAAACTGTTGAAGTTAAAATGCTCAAAACTTCACTTCCCAGACTCCATTTTGGATGATTTGTTTTTGAAATTGAGTGAAATTGTGAGAGGAACTCAGATCTGTAATTTTCTTGGGAAAATTAGGCCTCCAACTGCCACAGAAATAAAAAAAAATTCACACCGCCGTCCGCGGAAAAAACCCTGAAAATTTTGCAGATTTTAAAACTTCAATATCTTGACTTCCCAGACTCCGTTTCAGACGATTTGTTTTTTCAACTTGGGTGTTTTTATGAGAGAAACTTATATCTATGACCTATTTCTGCAAATTTTGCACAGAACTATACCAAAAAGTTATGGAATTTCGCGACCCTCTTTTTTCTTCTCTGAAAAAAAAATCTGCAAAAATAAAAAATATTTGCCCATAATGCCTGCCAAGGAAAGTGCTCTGATACCACTTGTTAAGAACCCAATACTAAATACAAAAGCACCACAATAGATATAGAATAACAATATAGAAGAACATAACTTTATTATATCAAACCCTTGAGGTAGGACAACACCATACAATGGATCTTATTATGGAAGGGATCCTCTCATGTTCACTTGTCTCTTCGAGGGGGCATCCTCCTATTGAGCTACCGCTCCAAATACAATACTTTTATTGATGTCTCATTACATTGCTTGAACCCCTTTATATAGTGCTACCATCACCTAAGAACATTCTAGAGTATGACTCTTCTAGAAGTAGAATCTTCTAAGAAGTCCTCTTACATTTATTATATCTAATTACCCATTTATTATATCTAACTACCATAGTGGGCCTTATTTAATAATATAGTGGACCTAGTCCACCTTACATTGAATGAACTCCACTACCTCTTTAGCTACCTTACAATTTTGTATTGGTATTCTAGCAATGGAAAAACAAATTGATTCATGTTTGCATTTTGTATTTGTATTCTGGCAATGGAAAAACGAATTGATTCATGTCTACATTTTATATTGGTATTTGGGAAAGGGGAAAACAAATTGATTCATGTTTGTATTTGGTATTGGTATCCTGGAAATGGAAAAACGTTTTTGCTTTTAAATGTTGCCAAAGATTGTTCGTTTTAAATGCCCACGTTTTTGCTTTCAAATGATACTGAGTTTGTTGTTCTAAATGCCCACGTTTTTGTTTTCAAATGAGACTGAGTTTACTGTTTTAAATGCCCACTTTTTGCTTTCAAATCAGACTGATTTTGTTTTTCTAAATGCCCATGTTTTTGCTTTCAAATGAGTTTGAGCTTGTTGTTTAAAATGCCACATTTTTTCTTTCAAATGAGACTGAGTTTGCCATTTAAAATGCCCATGTTTTTGCTTTCAAATGAGTCTGAGTTCGTTGTTTAAAATGTCCACGTTTTTACTTTCAAATGAGACTGAGTTTGTCGTTTAAAATGCCCACGTTTTTGCTTTCAAATGAGACCGATTTTTCCATTTAAAATGCCCACGTTTTTGCTTTCAAATGAGACAGAGATTGCCATTTAAAATGCCCACGTTTTTGCTTGCAAATGAAACTGAGTTTGTTGTTTTAAATGCCCACGTTTTTGCTTCCAAATGAGACCGAGATTGTTGTTTTAAATGCCCACGTATTTTCTTTCAAACGATGGACTCAATTGTTGTTAAATACCCACGATTTACCATTAATTGGTAGCCTGTGCTTGCTAAGGTATGGCACAACGATTCACCATTAACTGGGGTTGCGTTTTGTTGTTGGTGTGACCACGTTTTGCCCCTTTACATGGTTGACTGTGGTTGCTGGATTGGACACCATTTTTCCTTAAATGTTGCTTGCGTTTTACTATTAATTACCATATTAATTGCAATGATAAAAGCTATATTATTGCCTTATTAATTGCCATGTTATTTGCTACCGTGAATTAGTCATCAACAATTTCCTTCTTTTTGATTAATTGTCGCAGCGAGTTAAATGGTTAAACAGTATGAAATCACCTTGTTATTGAGCTATTAATTGTTATGTTAACAGTCATGTAATTGCCTTTTTACTTTTATGTTAATCAACATGTTAATCGCCTTGTTATTGCTTTATTACTTGTTATGATAACAATCATGTAAATGGCCTTGTCATTGTTAATTTAATTGTTAGGTAACTGCTATGTTAATTGCCTTCTTATATTGCGACAACGATGTTAGTAGTTAGCAGTTTCCTTCTCAATGATAATAGACAACTAGTATTATTGGTTCGGTCCGTATAGCTAGACTACACGTTGAGATTAAATTGTTCATAGGTGTTATAATAGTAGCATCCTACATTAAGCTTGTTAATATTGTTATTCAAGTTAATGGATAGTTGGATGGAGATTTTGGATTAATGTAGAATTGCCCAATTAGGTTGTATTAATGATTAAAATTAGGTTGGTGAGTAAAGACTAGGTTGTCAATTTTAGACTTGCTAAATTGATTATAATGGAGGTTATATGGTATTTATAATTATAGTTTAAATATTGCTTACTTAGACTTGCAAGATTGATTGTATTAACATTAAATTAGAGGGTGCATTATTGACGAATTGTAACTTTGACGTGCCCTGTTTAGAATGGAACCCATGCTAAAATAGATTGTATTCATTGATTGGTTTAGACTGGGTGATTGGTTGGGTCGGGGACGATGTCGTGTATTGGCTTGGGTCATCCCTTGTCTTCTTCCTCTGGCGTTTTGTCGACCTGTTGTTGGGGTATGGGTGTGGTTTTTCTTATCGGTATTCGGTTCCTAGCGCATCCGTTTATTTAGAGTCCTCGGTCTGGATAGCTTATGTTGCACCAAGGTTATTGACACGTCTATCACCTAGGAATGGAATGATTCCTAATGACAGGATCATGGCATGCCCTATGGGATAGCGGCGAGCGAGAACTTGGCTAGAGTAGGTGCGTTCTGTGTGAGTGTTATCAAGCATTGCCAACTGTGTTATGGCGCATGGGTTGAATGCCTTCAGGCATGGGGTTCGTGTGCCTAGAGGTTCTAGTCCTTGTTGTTTGGATGTTGCATCAGGATGGGGATGTTGTCCCTTAGCTTGTAGGCGTGGTCGTGTTGTGTCGGGCGAGTAGTCGTTCCTCCTTGTTGTTCTACGCTTGATTCACCCAGTTGCGCTTGTGTTAGTGAGTGGAGTCATAGTTGCTCGTTTGCCTGGAATGCATGCTAGCGTTCATCGTCAGTGGTGTGATTAAACTATTGTCGTTGTCGCCTTTTTGCCTCTTAGCTTCTAAAAAAAAAATGAAAAAAAAAACTGCTTCGCTTGTTGTCGTAACAATGGGGTCGTTACATGGTTACAATACATAGTGATTATATGGTTATGGGTTATAGAATTTTGAGGTAAACTATTAGTTATTATATGAGATAGGGGTTAAATGAATTAAAGGGATTAAGGGATACGAGAGTTAGTATTTATATGTTTTATGCCATATATAAGATGGGGGTTATACGTTTTAAGGGTTATGTGTCTTATTAGTTACAAGGACCATAGAGTTTAAGAGATGATAAGTGTTAGGAATTATAGGCATTAGGTGTTATAATGTCTATTGTGTATATTAAGGGCCATTGTGGTTGAGGATGATAAAATATATATGTATTAGATAATAGGTTTTAGGTGTGATGGATCATAGATGTTAAGGGTTATAATGTTATATAATAAGGGATTATAGAGGTTAATCGTAATGTGCGAAATGCGGTTATGGATGAGTGGTTCAAGAGTATAGGGGTTAGGGATAATATTAGGAGTTAGAATATTGAATATTATATGGGTCAATTATTAAAGTTTATAAATTCTATATGCAAGGGTTTTAAAGATTATAGGTTATTATTTGAGGTATATGAGTTAGGGGATATATGGTTTATAATATTTAGGTGTTATAGGAGTAAGGAGTTTTAAGATTTAGTGCTTGTGAGTGATAGGGACATAGGCCTATATGGTTATATGTGATATGGGTTATGTTTTATGATTATAGGGGTTAATCTCATAGAGCTTATAAGTACTTCGGGTTAGGCTGTATAGGAAAATTATAAGGGTTAGGTGGGGGGAATTATATTAGTTATGTCATTATGTATTAACCCCAAATGACATTCTTTTTCCATTATGAGGTTTTGCATACTAAAATAGGTTCTTGGGGCCCTACAAGTATTCAAAGTAAAAAAGCCAATGTCTTATAGCCTAAATATACTTCTAATGATCATGGACAATGCATAGATTCTAGCGCCACACATTTCTTGTAAATGGAACTAGTAATCTATAGGGGCCAAATTCAACAAAAAAATCCTCATATGATGGGGGAAATCAATGCAATGGAGACCATTACTTCCTAAGGGGGGAGGATTGATCCAAGTGGATATCGGTGGCCACCTACCTCTTTCAACTGGCTCACATACAATTTTCATCTTGGCATTTTTTTCTACCTTTTTGGGTCCTAAACTTCGAGGGCCGTTTTGAGGCCCTAAACAATGTTTTTTGGACCTGTCATAGTCACATTGTTAAAAAGGCCTAGGGTTAGGTTTTTGGATATCTATGGTTTTTTTATTACTTCTTGATGCTAAAAAGGAGTAGAGGCCTCATTTTAATGTGCTCAGACGAATGCGCGTAGCCGCCACATCTCTTCTCATAGGTTAACTACCACCATTCGAGAAAGATTGTTTCATTATGCATTTTACAGTTTCAACAAATTTCTTTATTGAATAGAACTTAAGTTTCATTGTACCTCTGTTATTTTTCTTTGTATATCTGTGTTAATGTTATAGATCTTTTTTTCATTTCGTTTCACTCATAAATTCAGATCACTAGTTATTAGTAATTAGGATTAATAGGAGTCATGTTATCAATATAAGCACAAGGTATTCACTCAATGAACTTGTGACATAACGCCTGCTTTTGTGGGAATTAAAGAATGTCCCTAATTTCACTAGATATTGATAAATACCTCCCAAAATCCTTTTGTTGAACCCCCCTTCTGATACATCTTTCCAATAAAAGAAACCCCTATTTTTACCCTATACCTCTTTTTATACGCCTCAATACCTATAAACCCCTTGAGACCCCACATCCTCCCCCAATACCTACAATATATTGACTTTATTTTTCACAATTAAAAAAAAAAACCTTTATGAATGAACGTGATACTATATTGGTCAACAAGGTGAAGCCCCCATGAATACAAGTTGTTCGATGATGGTTGAGAGAATCTCTCAGCCACTTCTTCTCTAAATAAGAAGTAGTTAGATTTTATAACAATTTACAATCTCTATAAAATAGATAAATGTTATTGTATATGTGTGCTCAACATCTAATTAATCTATGCATTATCATTTATGTATATCTTGTCTTGTGCTCTTGCTCTAATTTTACATGGTATCAGAGCCCAATTGTAAATTGAAAGAGATTGAGATACTTACATCACACATATTCAAGATTAGTCATCACCATATTGCATTTGTGGTCTCAAATGTCACTCTCCAAATTCAAAGGATCTTACACCTTCAAGAAAGAAGTCATTGATGGAAGAAAGCCACCATGTAATAAAATAAGTCGCCACAAATTTGAGTGCTCATATGGTAATTGAAAAAAGAGCCATGCACAAAGTGATAAGTGTCCATAGTCGAAGGGAACCTAGATCGCTTCACTCGTAAAAGGTGATAGATCTACAGACATGAATATACACATTGGTTTGATCTCAGTATTCTGATGGAGAGACCCCATGCACCCTAGTTCACATTCAAAGATATAAATCTCGATCTACATCCAAAAAGACAACACATGCAGTAATTTAGGGGTAAATACATCCGGGATAATTCTAGTTACTTCTAAGAAGAAGATAGAGCTACAAAACTGCAAAGGATATTAAGCCTGAAGTAGGTAATGCCCATATTAGCTACCATGTGAAAGGAAGGGAGTCATCAAACAAAAGGAGTTGATATTCACTAAAGAGGAACACACTTCTTTCTCCCAACCCTTTTCCATATTTGCAAATTGATTTCTAGAGTAGCAAAGAACTTCTACCCAATGACTTCATAAAATTATACAAAGGTATTTTTTGTTTGGGTTTTTAGTAGTTTAGACATAATTTTGAGAGAGGTTGGTGCATGGGTAGAAGACCAGGATGAAAAATCCCTTTTGTTAAATAGTTTGTCTTCAAGTTTTAATAATGTTGTTTTTCTTTAAGTCAAATGTCTTGACATACTTTAGATGATATGATATCAATACTTTTCGTTGAAAAACAGAGTCTAAATTTAGGGGATATAAAAGGTGATACTCAACATGAGATTGCATTTGACTCAAAATAGAATTGTAACAAATCAACTAAAGACAAAAGGGAGATTGAATGTTATTATTGCAAGAAAATGGATCACATAGCTTGGAACTATAGATTTTGAGCTAATGATATTTTCAAGGAAAAGCTCAAAGACAAACCACATGCACCGAATGTGGCAATTGCTAAAGATCCACCGGATGTAGACAATAGTGATGATCTCACTAACACACTGGTATCTTTCACATATTAAGAGGCCCACACTTTGAAGACAAGAAGAGATCTAGTGTAGATGAAGCTCGACATGGATGGCTACTCAGATGGTTCAGGAGTTTGTGGATCTTGGGAATTATACACTTACGAGGGTCATGAGACAACTAGATGGAATAGTGTGTATGTAGTTCAATATGGATGGTTGTCCAATAATTCAAAATATTCGTAATTTGGGAGCTCAAGGGGGTAGAATCCAGGAACTTAAGAATTCAGCTCCAGAGCTATACCTGTATGAGGGTTACGAGGTAGCTTGATGGAGTTCTACTTAATAAACTTATGATCCAAACCCGGTTTTCAAAGAACAACTTTTGAAAAATGTTATTTTTGTATTTAATCACTGTGTGTTTTTGTTTTTAGTGAATTTATGTTTTTGTTATTTTTGTATTTAGTGAGTGTGTGTTTACTTTTAGTGACTTTTTGTTTTAGTAATGTAAACCTTAAAAAGGGTATTAGAATATAAGCTTTACTTATGTAATGAAATCACATTGTATAAGTGATTAGTTATTAGCAATTAAGATTAATATAGGTCAACCCTATCAATAGAAGTTATTGGATGAGTGAAAAAATCTCTTAACCACTTATTTTCTTAATATTAATTAGTTAGATTTTCTAACAATGTGCATAATATGTTTTATAACAAGAAGACTACATAAATGTTATCATATATCTACATATTTATATAACTTTATCTATACTAATATTTATATAATTTTACTAAAACTCATTATTAATTACCCCACATCAATTTTAATCTCCATATTAAATGTGCTTAAATCCGGTCAAATTTTCAGGGATACTTTGAGTTTCGCATAGATCAAAACTCCATACATTTCAGAACATTATCCCAAGTGTTTTGCCCCATTTTAAGTCAACCTAAATACTCAAAAAATAGATTAGAGTTATAGATTGACCAAAAATTTAAAAACGGACCACCAAAAAATCTACCTTAAAAATAAATAGAGAGGAAAGATTACTCCCAAACTCCAATTATTAGATTATTAGATGTTTCACTTTTGTTAAATTTAGTACTACTGGCATAAACTTTTCTCTATTTCATACTGTCTTCGCTTTAGAATGTAAACTTCGTACAACTGGCTTAAAACTTTTTCTATATTTCACACCGACCTCACTTGAGTCAACTCGAGAATGTAAATTTCTACTCTCTGGTCGGAGCATCCTCCATTATATTTTGATAAATTTCTACTCTCTGGTCGGAGCATCCTCCATTATATTTTGATAAATTTCTACTCTCTGGTCGGAGCATCCTACTCTCCGGTCTGCTTGGAGGAGTCGGGGCATTTTCCAACTTTGTGATTGTAGTCAATACTAACACAGCCACTCAATACCGTGGTCTGCTTGGAGGAGTCGGAGCATTTTTCAACTTTGTGATTGTAGTCAATACTAACACAGCTACTTAAAATCGTGATTGATAAACGCCGAAAGACGCGGACAGAAAATGAAACGCACAGCAAGAAAATGAAAGCTTGCTAAATCCAAAATTTAATCTTAACTTTCCACGTAACAATTACTGCATTATGGTACCCGCGGATTTCGTCCGCTCTCTATAAATACCAGAAATGTTTCCTTCAATCAATAATCATAGCAACATCATCGGAGTTTGGTTTTCCGCTTGACGATCTGACGCAAAAATGGTCGTTGGCGACAAATGTGGCGAGCGAAGGCCCCTCCCGCGAAGAGGGCAGGTGAAGGCCGCCATTGCCGCTGCTCTTGTGCGCTCCGTGTCTTCCATTGCCTCAGGCATGACGTCTTCTGTGAAAAAATTCTTCTCACGCAGTTTATCCTTTGATGCTTCGCACTCAACTTCCTCTTGACATGCCATGAATGTATGCTTTGGGTTGAGGGTATGAGAATTTGCAATGCAAATAACTTCTGTTCATATTGTTCTTGATTTTACTGTCAACAAACGGAAAACATGCCTGCAAGAGCAAAATTGTGTAAAATTAGTATATTTTGTGAAATTAAAAATATACATGTAGTTTCTGTTGCTGCTGTACAAAAATTTATACTTGCGATAAATTTTTCCTGGAAAAAAAGTAGTTTCTTCAATAAAAAGTGATTGTGCAATCCCCAAGAAAAACTTCAATGTATGCCATTGTGTTTTTGATTCAATAAAACGCATAAAGATTTATATTATCGAATGGAGAAAGTACACGACAATAAGCATGTTTTAGTTTTTTAGTTTTGGTTTTTTCAGTTTTGAGAATTTTGCGACTGGTGTTATGATAAGGTAGTTCTTTCAGATTTATCTTATTCTTCCTTTTTATTAGACATTTCGAACCAAACAAATATTTAAACAAATGTTTTGATTTGTGATTATGAGAGATTCAGATAACGATCTGTTTTTTTCAATTTGGTTTCAGAGGCTGAATCAAATAGCTAATAACAACTATGCCTAATGTGGCCTACATTGACAGATCACTGTTATACACTGCACCTCCTCGTCGAGGATCTTGAATAGTCATTGATATATATATTTATATATTTTGGGGGTATATTTTTTCACAATTGAATGATGTAGGGTTAGTGGAAGCTGTAGTGAAACTCACTCGCAAACTTCAAACTTCATTAGAATTGGTCGAAGGGGGCGTCTCCCTCCTTTTATTCATCCCCTGAAGCTTGAACTATACGAATAATTTGCATAAGGGTTTGGTTCAGTTTACAGGACTGTAGTGAGATGGTTGTTCATTGAATAAAAGGAGGGACTTAGCACTTTATTGAAAGCACCTGGTTCAGAGTGAACTGTATGAATAATCTGCATATGACGGTTTGGTTCAGTTTACACAACTGTAGTGACCTGGTTGTTCATTGAATAAAAGGAGGGACTTAGCACTTTATCAAAGCACTGGCTTTCTTCTTTCTTTCCAGTTGTTTTAGGAGTTATAGTCAATTTCGAGGTTTGTTAGTGTTTGTTTTTCTTTTAAGCAGGGTTGGAATTTCAAAATGAAACATTAAATTTGACTGTTTAGACTACTCTATTACCATTTTCAAACTTTTAACAAAAAAATATTGATAATCTTCAAAAAGTTTCAACTATATTTAATAAACAAATCACTCCATGACAACAATTTGCCCATCTAATTCAATCAAAATGATTTCAACCTTGCCGTGATATAAGCATCCTTCAAATGACATGTTATTTGACATGGTTCACACTTAAAGTTATAATCATTTCACTCCAAAATGATTCTCTTTTGGAGACCTTGACACAATTTCAGTTCAAAATGATTGTCTTAAAGTGACCTTGACTCAAGTCAACTTTTACCCATATGTTGACACCAGTGATGATGCACTTTTGGAACTAGGTAATGTAAGGGTCTACAAATCACCCCACCCCAAGAGCATTTCCAATTCACTCTTACCCCACCCCAAGAGCATTTCCAATTCACTCTTACATTTGCAGATTCCAAAAAAAGAGAGGTAAATTGGGCAGGGGCGTCCAGATAAAGATTGTAATGACAAACCTGGTTATTAGATTGAACTCCAAAAACACTAGGATGTAAGGAAGAGGCCAACTCGCTCTCAAAACCAGGGGCTTCTTCCAAAAATATACGGTGATTACAAGGGTTTCTAAAATACACAATAAAGAAACTCTAGATGTATATGGCTTTAATCCTTGGCCGGGTAAAAAGAAAGGTTGAAGATTGATGGCCACAACCAGTTAAATACGCAAATGAGGCCACCGGTGATGGTAACTATAATAGACCTCATTAATATTGGGTTCATATCATCAACTTAACTAAAAAAAAAAATGGTTAAAATAAAGGTACAATTTCTATAGGTATGAAATTGAAACATATATTTCAATGTTCATCTGAATCAACATTAACTATGAGCCATATGCCAAACTTACAAGTTATAATAGATATTTTCTTTTTGATGTGATATCATTTTTTAAATATGTAAACAATAACTTGATATTAAGTGTCAATTTGGATAATGTTTTTAACAATAATTAGGGGTGGTAGGATCCTCACTGATCAAGAGGAAAAATTGAAACATCATATGCCTAGGGGTTAGGAACTTCATCTAATAATAAGAAATTAGTTCGATGGAAGATATATTTTTCCCATGTGTTAAGGATCTATAATAGTCAAGGGGACCTATTAGCGAACAAGATAATAGATTTGAAGCATCATATGCCTAGGGGTTAGAACTTCATCCAATAATCAGAAATTAGTCCAACCAACAGAAGGTATCTTTCTACAATAGCCAAGATGACTTATTAGCCAACAAGCAATAGATTTAAAAATTGGGGAGCTTTGGATTAATGGCCAATTAACCCTCCAAGTTATTCCTTAAACACCCCCAACGAATTTAATGACAAGTACCACAAGCACACTAAGCCATGTGTCCCTCATGTGCCAACCCATCCACCAAGGTAGAGCAATTAACACAATGAGACCCAAGGCTACCTCACACATATTTTCATCAGTGGGGAGAAAAGGTAATGAATATCTTGGTTTAATTCACCATAAACAAGGTGGGACAATGGCCAAATTGATCTTTGTTCAACGACAGAGAAGAAAACAACCCCACGCCTCTAAAATTCATTTGGCCCCAACACTAAATTCCAGGTTGGTTGATTCTATCTTCATTTTGCTTGCAAATTTTTCGTTAAGTTTGGATTCACATGAGCACACAATTAGCATTGTATTCCTCTTTGTATATAGTCATTACAATCTTCACTTTGAATTATTGAGGGTAGTTGTTATGGGTTTAAAGCTTATGTTCTCTCTCACGGGTTGGGGGCATTCCTAGTTAATTAGTAATCCAAAGATTTCAATCTTGGCCTTCAAGTCAACAATGGTTTTACTTCAGTTTGTTCTCTATTGGATATGTTTGGTCAAGAGATTCGTGGTGAATGTTATCAATGCAATCTTCTTTGATTATATTAAGTATAATTGTGTCTTTGAGTTTTCTAAAAGGGGTGTAGGGTCTGCACTTTGTCCCCTTTCACTTTCAAGCAATGGAGCAAAGTGCCCCCTGTTTGGTAATAGGGGAATTTTCAATCTAGATTGTGTCGAATCTCCTCAAGTGCATATTGTTTCAGGGTTGTGGGTATGTTGTTAAGAAAAGAGCCAACACTCTATCCCATAGATAGAAGACCAAGCATCCACCATGGTTCACCGCAAATTGCAAGAGCTTAAGAAGCTATGAAGAAATGGTACAAGGAAATAGAGTATCCATTCTTACTCTCATCATCAAATTTCATGATGAACATGCAACAAGCAACAAGCAACAAGCAACAATGTATTAAATTCACAAATTGGAGAGATTATGAACACGCTGGTGCAAGTCAAACAATAGTTGGCCATTCTCAAGATAGAATGCAACTTCTTAAAATCTATGGTGGAGAATCTAAACAAAGAAGCTGAGTCAATGGCCTCTAATCAGTGTATGTCAGAAAAAAGGTGAACACAAAGATGAAAACATCATCATTCAGCTAATGAAAGACATGGAAATTGGAGAACAACATCGAGAGCATACAACTATAGGCCTAGAAGAGGCTACAAGTCATCATTCCTTTTATTAGTCTATGTTTTTTAAATCTGTTAGTATCTTAGGTGTCTTTTATAGGATATATAGTAGTAGGAAAATCTAGAGAATTTTTCCATCATATATTAGAAAACTCTATACTTTGATCTCAATATGTGCATTTTATGAGTGTTGTTAGCTTAGCTATATCCATTTTCACTAATACAAATTACTCAGCTCTTGTTTATATATATATATATATATATATATATATATATATATATATATATATA
>JZKD02S2096182.1:37329-50352 GCA_000966675.3 Picea glauca
AGCAATGGTAGATGTCAAGCAGTGACAGAGGACAATGTCACTACTAGAGAAGATCAAGACAACCACAGAAATGAAGAACCTTTAGGCAGAAGAAAAAGCGGTACATGCACAGAAGATCACACGGCAGGCTCAGTTGGAGCCCCTACAGGAAAAGGCAGAATAGTTGGTCATGGAAATCAACGCAGCGAAAGCATGCCTCAAACAGTTAGGCTTGGAGGGGGGAGATATTTTAAGGCCACCAGTCACCGTGCAGGTGGTCGAAGTAATGAAAGAAAGGAGAAGCCAGGCTCAGGAGAAGTGCCAAAGGGTAGTAGATATGTACGAAGCGTTGGCACAAGCAATAGCAGACACTAGATTTAGGCATTGACTCAAGACGAGTCATGATGTCAATGTTGGGTGCACGCCAATTTTGAGGTAAAATTACGACGAGGGAGGTGGATGCACATGCAGAAGAAGAAGCACGTGGAAGGAAAACGCGTAGGCAGGAAAAACAGCACATGTAAAACAAATGTGCATGCAGAAGAGGAAGGCATGTGAGGCACACATGCAAGAATACCTATCCATGATAGGGTTAGGGTTTTGGTAAGCATATGTAATTGGTGGTAAGCTGAAGATATGTATAAGTAGGTACCTAAGAGGTCTAGGTTGGGGGATGGTTATGTTTGAGTGGGTTTTTGGGGGTTAGAACGTCGTTAGTAATTGTTGTTTCTTAATGCGACTATAAGTCCAATCTATTTTAGTAAGTTGTTGATATGGGGAGAGGGACTATGGTGGATCTTGAGGGTTAGATCGCAAGCTGAGGATCCTGGTGCGATCTAGTCCACCTCATTGTAATATATCTACCTATTTCTATGGAGAGTTGTAAGGCATGAGATGTTGTAGTTTTGGAACCATAATAATAAAATAGCAAAGTAACCAAATCTTGTGGACGTAGCATAGGAGGGGTGAACCACGGTAGATCATGCATTATGTGATTGAATTTCATGTATCTATGTTGTTGTTAATAATTAGGTGTTAAACAAATGTGTGAATGACTAGATAGATCCGTTACTTTACATGCATGGGAAAGAATGAAAGGGTATTCCATATAATTTAAAATTTAAGGTAATAAATGGATACTACAGAGTTTAATCATAGATCCCCACTTGTTTCCCAGGCTACAAGAACTTGAGTGTTGCAGCCACCCATAAGAACTATCTCGGGTGAGACTTCATAGTGCATCATGTGTGTTGTGTTTCCTTATGGTTTACTAGGAGGGTCAATAGTCTTAGGGAGGTTTTGTTGGAAACCAAGTGGACCTGAAACTAGGTCAGCCCAAGAAGGGTAGCAGGAGTAAACTATAAACCAACATGTATAAAGGTATGAATATCAGTGTATTTGTAGGTAAAACTATTCTAGATGTATATTACATGTCATGCCATTTACGGTGATATGTGGAACACCACATAAGTCCTCACGGATAGAGAGTTATGGTCTTGTGAAGTTGGATAACCCTCATGAGTTATCTAGAATCCCCTAGAAGGTTAAAGAAGTTAATTTATTCTAGAATCTCCTAAAAGAATTTTACTAGTCAAAGTGGTTGTAACTAGGATTTAATCATGATTTAAGTTGTTTCAAAAAGAAAATAATTAAAAATAAATTACTTGCAACTAGAAGTGGTGAGTTTACTATTTGTGGATAAAGTGGTTGTAAGTGGAAAAGTGATTAGAAGTGGGTTATCCCCTGAAAAAGGAAGTTGGGCTAAGTTAGTTAGAAGGTAACCCCTTGAGGAAGCTACTTGGAGAGTAAAAATAAGAGAGAAAGGGTCTCCTATTAGAACTAAATGAGCACATTGAATACATATTATTTTGTAAGGTTTATTGCAGGTACTCATTAATACATCTGAATTTATGCAAGCCTATGGTACCAAGAAGGTTTGACGGCGAAATTTTCAGAGTTGCAAAATATTAAAAAAAAAAAACTAGTTTTTGAGGTGTACGTGGGTTGCAATGGAATATGTCGTGTACATACGTGGGATGTAGTGGAAGAGGTCGCGTACGTATGTGGGATGGTAGTGAAGGAGGGCATGTACAATTGGGAAAATCCATGAAATTTTGAGTTGTTGAGAGTGTCAAGTTCTTAGAATCTGAAAGCAAGTTCCCAGGAAGGTCTACAATGATCAGGTACAACATAACTAGCTACAGGTTCAAAAGGTATGTCATATTCTTATGTGTATTTGGATATTGTTGTCAACATGAGATATGGTTATGGGAGTTTGAGGATTTTCCCTGGAGAGGTTTTTGGTTGTATGGCACTTATTGTATGAGCTAGATCTATAGAAATACAACACTGGTATGTCTGGTATTCATTATTGCTACATCTTTTTGGGTTGAGTGTTGAGGCATATCTTGTATTTCTTGGTACATGGTCGAGGGATTTTGGTTTTGATGTGTTGGTGAAGTTCTTGGTGTAGTTTGAGGTTTCATATCAGTGAGGGTTTGATGTCTATTCCATGTGAGGGTTATTACACTTGATCATGATTGTATACACATGTATGACACATGACTGGAGATACATAGATGCACTTGGTTAAGGAATATGTATGATGATGTATGCATAGGGCATAGCTACAAATTGGACACAGTAATAGGTTACGGGTTGATGTGATATAGACAGCAAAGTGTCTGAGTTTCAAGAAAGGTGAAAACCCTAGCTTTCTGAAGGTGTACGCGAGTTGCAGTATAGACAAGTCGTGTACATATGTAGGTTGCAATATAGATAGGTCGTGTACATATGTAGGTTGCAGTATAGAAAGGTCATGTACATACATGAGCTGCAGCATATACAAGTTGTATACATGTTGTTATGTGTTGGTATAAGCTAACTTCTGGTACAGGTTGATTACAAGATATTGGTACAGGTTAGTTACAGGTTGTTGGCATAGATCTGTACAAGATTACTTTGGTATATATCACAGTGGTAGTGTGGTAGTGGTTTCATCATTTATTTGACACTTATATTTCAAGGAAGTTGGACGAGGAAAGGATAGGTGGTTGTAGCCACCTTTCGATTGTAGTTGGAGAACATTGGGGGTTGTAGTTCTAGTTTTAGCTAGAGAACTAGGGAGTTGGAGCTTCCCTTAGGTTGTAGCCTGAAAATATAGGGGTTTGGAGCCTCCTTCCATTTGTAGTTGGAGAAAAAAGGAAGTTGGTGCTTCCAATGAATGTAATTTTTAACGACATATAAGAAAAAGAATTCATTAGTTTTCTCCTGCATTGGGTTTCCACGTAAAAATACTAGTGTACTGTGTATGTTTATTATTTCTCATTGTTCATTGTTCATGGTTCATTTATTCTGTACTCAGCCTAAATAATTTGAAATCCAAAAATGATATCCTGAATGGTCTAGTTGATTTAGTATATGTCAAAGTTATGCATTGCAGCTCCGCAAAGGAGATTTGGGACAAACTTTAGAATTTTTATGAAGGAGACACAAAAGTCAAGGAAGAAAAGCTTCAAACTTATAGAGGTCAATTTGAACATCTAAAGATGAAGGAAGATGAAAATATTTCAGCCTACTTTTTACGAGTCAATGAAACATTGAATACAATTAGAGAATTGGGAGAAGAATTTGATGAATCTATAATTGTTCAAAAGGTACTAAGATATCTTCCAATGAGATTTGATCTTAAGATATCAACACTAGAAGAAAGAACAGATATGGATTCAATAAGCATGGATGAGCTACATGGAATATTCATAGCCTATGAAATGACAATTGAACAGGAGAATCTAGTTAAAAAAGAAGAAGCATTCAAAGCATCCAAGAATTCAAAGAAAAAGGGGTTCGAGGGTGAATCCCTCGAAGGAAAATTTTCCTTGTAAATGTATATTGTAATTTCATAGTCAATCATGATCGTTCATCATTAAGTCACAAATATGATGGTAGAGATTATGTTAGGGTTTTTTTCCCTAGAAGGAAACTCTCTTTCTTTTGTATGAGGTCATTTGTATTGTGGATGTGTATTGTATTGTAGGTATTTTGAGAGAGGATATTGTGAGAGAAAGAAGAGGAAGTTACAATGGGTGTGGTATAGGTTGTATCCCTTCATTTTGTTAGATGACAGAAAGGAAGGACCTGGCAATTTCTCTAGTGGACGTATCCCACACTAGGTGAACCAAGTATATTTGTGTCTCTATTGTAATATGTATATTCTATGTTTTATTTTCGCATTTGTTTTATTTTATTTCTCTGCGATCCTATTTTTATAACAATGGGAGGGCATCCCATGTGTGTAGGCTTAATAAATCCTTGTACAGACTCAAATAGGCACCCAGGGTGTGGTATTCCAAGATCAATGGATACTTGTAGATTATGGGATTTACCAAGAGTGAGGTGAATTCTAACTTGTACTTCATACTTGTTGGAGAGGATCCTCTCGTCTTGGTTATGTATGTTGATTATTTATTTCTCACACATGCAGAGGAGCTTATTGCAAGGTGAAAATAATATTTGGATAGTGAGTTTGAGATGAAGGACATTGGCTTGATGCATTATTTCTTGGGGTTAGAAGTATGGCAGGTATCGGGAGAGATCTTCCTTGGAAAAGGGAAGTATGCAGTAGAGATCTTGAGGATATTTTGGATGGAGGACTATAAATCGATGGTTACACCTATGATTACCAATCTGAAAAAGATTGTCACTTCAGATTCAAAGTTGGTGGATCCTAGGATACAAAGGAAGCTGGTAGGGTCCTTGATGTATTTGGTCAACATCAGACCATATATTTGTTTTGTTGTGAACACCTTGATTTAGTTTATGGTAGATCCAAGGTAGGTGCATTAGATCGCATAAAATCATGTGCTCGGGTACTTGAGAGGTACAATGGAGTATGGATGTATATATCTTGGAGGAGATGGAGTAGAGTTGTAGGGATATACAGACTCGAATTGGGAAAGAAGTGCAGTAGACAGAAAGATCACCTTGGGGTGTTAATTCAACTTGGGATTAGTAGTGAATACTTGGTTCAGCATGAAGTAGACTTCTATAGAACTCAGTTCAGTAGAGGCAGAGTATATGGCAATGAGTATGGCTAGTTTTGAATCCATTTGGCTTCGCAAATTTCTTATATGTTTATTTGGTCAGGAGTTGGAGCCTACGGTGATATACTATGATAATCAGAGTTGTATCAAAATATTTTAGAATCCAGTATTCCATGACAGGTCCAAGCATATTGAGATCAGATATCACTTCATTCAAAATAGGATCTATAAAGGAGCATTAAAGGTTCAGTATATTTCCACAAATGAGCAAGTTGAAGATATTTTAACTAAGCCTTTGGAGAAAGGGAAGTTTGCATTCTTCAGAGACAAACTTGGAGTGGTGCAGAATACCTTCCTCACTAAGAGGGAGTGTTGATGTTAATGGTAACATCGAACATGTATTTATGCACAGGTCTATGGGTATAGACATGTGGAAATCATCCAAACCCTTCTACTCTTGACTTTACTTTAGTTAAAGGAATTGTTAAAGTAAATTGTTTTTATTAATTAATTATGTAATTAGTTAATTGAGTTATTTAAGACACATGCTAAAAGAACTTAGCATGCATCATGTAATCTAAATCTCAAGTGTAAGTGTCAGAAGTAATATCAACTGTAGATCACTTTTAAGATTAGAAATAGATTGTAACTCATGATTATAAAAGCAAGGCTAGGGTGGAGGATAAAGACACTTGAATGGATTTGTGTTGAGAGAGTCAACACATGGAGTATTGGATCATGAGGGACTATGGTTCAAGATATTGGATAGGTGAAGAAGAAATTTCATCTAGATATCATACAGGTCAAGAAGAAGAGAGAACAGAGGCATATGTAGGTGGGTTTAAATTGAAGGAAGCCACAGGAGAGTGTTGGATCATACAAATCTTTCTATACAGGTTTTCCTTACACATCCACAAGTCATAGTGGACATAGTCGAGGATGTATGTGGGTCACAGAAGGGCGAGTCATGAATACCTTGAAAAGTGTTTCAGAACTGGTCATACAACAGGTCAAACCTTTCTATCTTATTATGCAGTTGTATTTCTCTTAGTGGGCCATTATCTGTATTACGGGAGCCCTGATTTTTAGCATAATAAAATCATTCTCAACATTGGTTTTCCCTCCAGGTTTTTTTCTAGGGGTATCTACCCAAAATACTGGTGTTCTTGTGTGCTTGATTTGGATTGCTAGTTTATGCTTCTGCTACATGATATTGAGTTGAATATTTCAGTAGTATATTATTGTTTTGTGAGCTAATAATTTGATTGCCGTAAGAAATCACTAGATAATAAAGTACCTAGGTCTTGGAGTAATAATTTCAACATGTGGATGGTATATTGTCCTAGAGTTTAGATTTGTACCAAATCCTTTAAATAATCCTCTCCATAAATTTGAAGTAAACTTTGTGTCTCTGTCTGAAACAATTGCCTTAGGTATTCCATGCAACCTAGCAATTTCCCTCATGTAAATTTCTGCAATATTAGTTGTTGTATGAGTCATTTTTACAAGAAAAAAATAAGAATCCTTTGTCAATTTATTAGCCACTACCATTATTGAATAATGTTTCCTTGTTTTCCTGCGCAACTTGGTTATAAAATCAATGGTTACCACTTCCCATTTCTTCTCTTGAAATGGAAATAGATATAGAAAACTTTTTGGGTGTCTATGCTCAGCCTTCACTCTCTGACATTCCATACATATGGTAATGTAATCAACAACATCCCTATTCATTCCAAGCCAAAAGAATTGCCTTTTTAATGCTTCAATTGTTTTCTAGTAACCGGTATGTCCAACATATGGAACATTATGCATTTATTTTAAAACCAAATTCCTAAGTTCTTTGGACCTAAGAACATAAATTCTATTTTTATGCATAAGTAATGCATCTTCCTTAATCTCGTACTCTTTAATTTTTTGTTGTACATTTTTCTACTATAAAATTTCTTTTGCATGTGGGTAATGTTGATCTATAACAATAGAATCTAAAATTATGCTCTTCAAATCTGATTGATGCATACTAATGGATGTAGTATGCATAAGATGTACTCTTCTCCTAAGAGCATCAGCAAATTTATTTATTTTTCCTTTGATATGCTTGATGTCAAGGTCATACTCACTTAAAATTTATAGCCATCTTGTTTTCCTGACATTCAAAGTTGGTTGTTCAAAAAGATATTTCAGACCACTGTGGTATGTCCTTATTTCAAACCTCTTTCCCATGAGATAATGCCTCCCCATATTTAATGCATGAACTATGGCAGCAATATCCAAGTCATGTGTGACATATTTTCTCTCATGTTATTTAAAATTTTTGGACTCATAACTAATTACATGTCCATTTTGAGTGAGGAATCCACCAAGTCCTTCCTTGCATGCATCTGTACATACCGAAAAATTCTCATGTGGGTCAACAATATTTAAAATAGGTGCACTAGTAAGTAATAATTTTAACAAGTCAAAGCTCTCTTCACACTCTATTGTCCATTCAAACTTAATTCCTTTATTTTGAAAAGAATTGATGGGATGAGCAATCTTGGAGAACCCTGCTATAAATATCCTATAGTATCCAATTAATCCCATAAAATATTTGATTTCTGAAACATTCTTGGGTGTTGGCCATCCTCTAATGGCTTCAATATTCTCAAGATATACCGCTATACCTTCCTTTGAAATAATGTGCCCCAAATAATGGATTTTTTCTTGGTAAAAAGGAAACTTACTAAGTTTGGCATAAAGTTGATGTTCCCTCAGCACTTGCAACACCAACCTCAAGTGATGTTGATGCTCTTCCTTGGACTTAAAATAAATAAGTATGTCATCGAAGAACAAAATGACAATTGTATCCAAATAATTTTTGAATATGCCATTCAATAAGCACATAAAGACAATGCATTGGTCAGTCCAAATGGCACCACCACAAATTCATAATTTCCATACTTGGTTCTAAAGGTTGTCTTACCGATGTTTTCTTCATTGATTATTACCTGATGGTATCCTAATCTCAAGTATATCTTTGAAAATATATTTTCTCCACTTAGTTTATCAAAGAGGTCATCAATTCTAGGTAGAGTATATTTTTTCTTCACGATGGCTTTATTCAGCTGTCTAAAGTCAATACACAGCCTCAATGTTCCATCCTTCTTATTGACAAAGAGTATTGGTGCTCCCCAATATGAAACACTTGGACGTATGTACCATTTCTTCAACAACTCTTCCATCTGCATTTACAATTCTTTTAATTATGGTGTACTCATTCTCTAAGGTGTTTTTGATACTGGGGTAGCTCCTGGTACTAAACAAATAGAGAAATTTGTCTCCCTCTTCGGTGGCAATCCTATTATTTCTTGGAATACATCTTCAAACTCTCACGATACTAGAAAATCCTCAAGGCTTGGCCCTTTTTATTTTTTGGCTCTTCCACATGAGGTGCATACAATTGACATCCTTTCCTGAAACATTTCTTCAGTTGTAAGGATGAAATCGCCTTTATAGAAATGAGTCTTGGAATTCTTTTAACAGTGCTTTGTTTTACTCCATCATTAAGACATGTAAATGTCGTGTTATTACAGTCTAGGACAGCATAGTGTTTGTCCAACCAATTCATTTCAATTAGGGTATCATAAGATACTAACAGTATGATATTCATATCATTAGTACTCACTCCATTAAGATGTATTGGACAACCTCCGACCATCTCATTGATCCTTCTTACCCGATTTATATTAACCGAACTTGATTTATCTACCTTAATTTTCTCCAAATGCAATCTATCCACTATTTTAGGATCAATGTTACAATGGTTTTCTCTTGAATCAATTAAAATAGAAACAGGATGATTAATGATCTTACCTTCCACTTCCATCATATTGGATATGTACTCTACTTTTTGATCCTATAAGGTTGCATATATTATGCCAATGTCTTCTACTATTGTATCCTCTTGGATGTTGTGCATCATGGATGATTTTAGGGGCTAAATTTCGCTCATGGGCTAATTTTCCATTGTTTTTCCAAAAATGAGATTCGCTATTTTAAAAATGATTCGCCCAAATTCTATAGGATAAAATGATTTTACCTTAAAAATCGCCAAACTTTTATAAAAACTATAAAAAAATCCTTAGAAATTTGAATATTTTTACAAAACTATCGCCAATCATTTATAGTTGGCATATGAAGGATTAGTAAGATTCGCCAAGGTTTCTACATTTTAAAATAAATTTCCATCCTTAAAATCAACCCTGTTGTGCATGGTCTTAGCTTTATCTCCTCGTGAGGTAAATCATTGTATAGGTGATTTTATTTTCACCCCCAACATTGGATTGGTGGTATTCCTCTTTTTCCCAATGAGTCTTCCTTCTTGGATTCATTATTAGTAGACTGTTATTGTTGATTTGTATTTGGATCGTTTCTGATGAAAGGAGGTTTGAATCCATTCCTTCATTAATCAAATTTCTCCTTCTTCTTATCCTTCCAATATTTCTGCAAAGACTCTCTTCCCTTTCCTTGCTCATACATGTACTTATCCTTCCTAATGGTTTCGGTCAAAGTCCTAGGCTCATCATAATGAATATTTTCCTTATAAACGGATGGTATTCCACTCAAAAACCTCTGTCTATTCACTTTTTCATCCTTGATAAATCCTACATACTTCAGCAATTCCAAGAACTTATTTTCATATTATGCCATGGTCATGCTTCCCAACTTGAGTTCAAATAAATATTACATCTTCTTGTCATATAAGTTCTCTGAAATATACTCCTTCTGAAAATATCTATTGAACTGCTTCCAAGTGATCCTAATCTCATTAATGTGCTCAAATTTCTTCAACTGATCCCACCACATTGCAGCTTTTCCATGCAAATGGTATGTGGCAATTCTAGCTTCTAGGTTGGATGAGTAGTTGTGCAACTAAAAGTACTTTATGATTCCAATAAACCATGCTTCAACATCATCTTCCCTTTCTCTTTCATCATCAAAGGATGGTGGCTTAAGCTTCCTTAGCTCTCCCTGCAAACTTTCTAATTCATTTCGTATTCTTTGGTGTCTAACAGGAGACACTTCTGGACAACTTATGGAGTATTCAGATGCATAAAATTTCCTTATTGAGTAAGGAGGTGAGTCATGTCTATGATCTTCTAGCGCTTCTTGAATGACGATCTCTTCTATATTTATTTCTTCTTTCATAATGTCTTCCTTCTTCCTTCTGCCTTGAGTCTGATCCATTCTTTGTATGCCTATGCAACTGATTTAGGATTTTCATATCTTGAGAATTTATCTGATATTATTCTCTCATCAACCTCTCATTTTATACTTTGTAAATTTGCACTTCTATTCTCTGGCTTCTCACAGTCTCTATTAATGTTTCTTGTTACCCTCTCCTCTTGTGCCCAATTGATTTTGTCTTTGCATTACCAATACTGATATTTTGACCTTTGGCTTCTTTATCATGAATGAAGGCTCCCTCTATTTCCTCCATGTACCAAATTTGAATTCTTATCTTAAATTGATATGTTTATTTTCCCTAATTCTACAAAATGTGCAAGTAACCATTTTTTTAGAATTATGCATGTTATAATTTTTTTGTCAATTAATGCTACAGGTCATTTTTTTGTTCAATTCATCAAGAAATATATCATCATTCTCCAAATTATAATAATTCAAGTTTATTCTCATCTAAATCATATTTCCAATCACTATATTCATGCCCTAGTCCGATCTTTGAGCTGCAAGTTATGGCTTCCTGAAAAATCCACTTTCACCCCCATTTATGTAATTTCTCCACTAGTACAATTTTTATTGAAAAGCCAACTTTTGTTAACTACAAAATAAAATATGTCATGAACTAAAGAAACTTTTGTATCATACATAGTTAAAAATCATGACAATAAATTCATAAAAAAATTCTCAAATTTTGAATCTAATACACCAGTCAAAAACTACGGCAATATGTGATTTGCAACTTTGTACTTTTTCACCCCTTTTTCCAGACTTCGAATTTATCGCAAAACTGGTTATCTCTCAATCTATGCACTTCTGGAAAAATTTCACTCCACCAAAGTTGTTTGTATTGATTATTATATAAAATTTCGAGTAAATATAATTTTCTAGTTTTGTGAACTAGGCTCACTTTTCCTCCTCTGAAAATATCAAAAATCCCAAAAAAGTGGCCTGGAATAGTGGATTTTGGCCTATTTCAGCATCCTCGTTACAATCCACTTAGGATTTATCCAGTTCCTTCATAGGTTATTTCCATGTCTATTTTTTGGACTCTCCCCAAGAGTTTGAGCTTAATCTGGACCTCTCCCAATGATCTGAACCCAAATCTTTAAAAAACACCATTTTGCAAGTTCTAACAAATCCAAGCGGAATTGGAGAACGACCCTCTCTAGAAATTTTGTATATCTCCTATATGCAGAAAAAACCCATAAGTTTCATTTCGATATGACTAAATTTTCTCCAATTATGGCCAAAATAATAAAATGGCTCCAGACTTGGTTTTTTTTGTTTTTTGAAACTCTGGAACAATTTTTCCTAGGTGCAATATGCACTATCGATCTCAATTCAGAAGCGATATGGACCATTGATTTATTCTCCATTATCTATTCATGACCTTCCTTCTCCTATGGTGCACACAACACTTTCCCCAACTGCTGACCCAATCGTCGGTCATCAGCCCAACTCCCCGACGATCGATTTGCACACAACTCCAAACCGGTCAACTTGGCCATTGGTCGTTGGTTGTCAGTGATCTTTGTTGGCAAATGGAACTCCCCAAAACTTCAAACGATGTCTGACCATCGGACCATTGGCGATCGACGATCTTTTATGACTATCGAAAACACTTCCTCAATTCATCCAACCCAACCATCAATCATCGGCCATCTCTGTTGGTTGATGTGGAAACTATGTTGATGTGGAATGGCACGTCATCTTGAGGCATCATATGGGCTGACATGGCATGACATGTGGATGTTTCCATGGAATGACATTTCATCACCCTCTTTCTCCATCGGTCATCGGCAATCTCAGATGTCATTTGGTCAAATTTTAACACTTCACCAAACTCGTCGATCCACAATCCATTGGCCATCGACAATCTCAGATGGAAAACTTCAATACTTAGATAATTCAGCCAAAACCCAGTTAAATCTGGGTTGTTGATCTACCAACCAAGATGATCTCAACTGTTTATTTTATTTGAATTCCCAAACGGTCGAAAACGAATATGAACCATCGGTCTTCCTCCTTTTCCAAACCTTCGAAATGAATCTCGGTTGTTGATCTCATAACTTTGTCAAACTTCAAAACTTTATCAATTTTTAAATTTATCAAGGGAGAATCTAGGCCATTGATATCGATATCGAACATGATCTTAGTCGTCAAATCTATGAACTATGCCCCGTGCTACATCAGCCATTAAAATATGAATTGTTTTTCCTTATAGGTTGAATTCAGCTCTGTAACTCTGTAGATTGAATCCATTAACATCTTAGACAATCTTAATTCATTAAAACTCAGATATGTTCAAGAATTTGGGGATTTTCTCTCAAATATTTGTCACTGTCTTTCCCCAAATTTGTACAAACCAACTTTGTGACAACGAATCTACCCAATTCACACTCGTTCTAGCCCATACCAGTCTATTGTTTCAACCAGATGCTCTGATACCAATATATAATGTACCCAACCACCCACAGGTTGGCCACGCTACTTCAAAAATGCATTTCAAAATTGATTCCAAATTATGGTAACATCTAATTAATAAACAAGCATGAAAGAAACCATAATAGCACATGCAATAATCACGATTCATGCTACAACATTAAAAAATGTTTAAACGTGTCATGCACATCAATAACAAGTAAGAAGGCACATTAAAGATACACATCTTAGAGATATTAATTAATACACAGTAGAAATAAATATACAAGCATACAAATGTTAGGCGAAATATATGTCGTTATAGTACTTGCCCAACTATTTAATTGTCAACCCGGGGTAC
>JZKD02S2096182.1:50979-69194 GCA_000966675.3 Picea glauca
GGTTTTCCACCTCCTTCCAGGGCTCCAATGCATCCGGTAAATATTCTCCATGTTGGAACTCTCATGATTCACAGTTGTGAACAAAGTTTATCACATGCCAAGTCATCTTAGGCATGGAGGCATTAATTCATGGTTGGAATACACCAACAATCACAACATCCAGAAAACAATGGCTTCCTTCTTCATCAATTTGTCCCCATGTCCCAACCAAGAACAAGAATGAATAAGGAATAATGAATTAGTGAAAGAGTTAATGGAGAATAAATGGAATGAACAGTGTGAACAATGAACAAAAAAAGAGTGAACACCCAAACAACCCAAAGATGGGTTTATATATTTACTTGGAAATCAAGAACCACATGGCCTTCCCCAAGAATCTCATGGAACCACTTATCTCAATTAAAACAATTATGGGTAATTAAAATATAATAAAAAGACTTAGCCCCTTAAACCCCCTCTCTCGTGGAATCATAGCCCCCTATAACTCTTGTACTTGTTCATCTAGCATCCAGCAATGTATTTTATTAAAATGTTTTTGTGACTGGTGGAATCGACAACTCGCGGTTCTCGTGCTCGCGTGACATGGGTTTGATTCTCGTATGCTACCTCTATAACCTCCAGGTGTGTCCACACAGCCCACAAGCATGGGGCACAGGTAAATCGGGGTGAGAATCGAATGTGAGACCTCCTTTTTACATTTCCTTCCATTTACACGGCACTTGCAATCGGTCTACACCCTTGTGGGTTTAAAATTGAAGGACATGGGGGTGGGCTATGATCCACTTTTTTGTGCACGGGTCACGATATCATTTAATATAATATCTTTGGGTGCAACCACATGTTCGAACACTACCTCAAGGTGCCCCCATGGCTTCAGGGTAGGCCCTCATGGAAAGTGAACCTTGCCCAACCGTGAAAAATTCATCGATTTCCACCATTGGATCCAACCCCTTTGGGCACGATGTATTTTATTATTAATAATGATCAAAAAATTACATTTTCCTAGGCACTCCGGCCACTTTTAATTTTTTGGGTGCTTCGGCCTTTAATAAAATAATAAAATACATTATTTAATTTGGGGTCTCAAAATCAAGGTATCACAATTCATATTCAGCTACATTATTGGTGGCCTCAAACTCTAGTTTATAGGACAAATGAATTTCCATTTTGAAGGGATAAATGAGCACTACACCAGCCTCAACACCTTATTTTGAGTATGCCCCATCAAAAAAAAAAAAATCATATACCACCTACCTCTGTAACAGATCTTGCAAGTGGATCTATGAGTATAGGGGCTTCATTATATTCCTCATTTACTGAAAGGATGCAATAGCCAAGATATTCATCAGCAACATAAATGGGATGTTTTATACGGTTGTTTTGATAACTAACCACATAGGTGAATTTTGTCTCTCTATACAAACTTTTTTTTTCACCTCCAAATATTGGTACAGTGGCATAATTCATATACATATGCATAGTAAGTACCTCCCAACTTATGTTCCCATGTTTTGGATAGCAGCATACCTCAATTAGCAGGCACATTAGCCACCACTACGTCCATCATAATTCTCTTAATAGGAAACTGAGTTAGAGTGGTCATCATGTCCTTGATCATCCCATCACACTTCACCTTTCTAGCATCAAAAGAATAGAGGTCATGATATGACATGGTTATCTCAAATCCCAATTTTTCCATGACTACTTTGGGTATGATTTTATGTGATGCTCCATAATCAAGCATACAGTTGTGAAACATTTTTTCATGAATATTTAATGTCACATAGAAGGGTGCAACATATTCTTCCTTTTCATCTATGTGGGGGCCAAAAAATATGGTGGGGCACTCATCTTTTACATTCACGGTATCATGAGGGTTTGTTGGTCCCTTTCCCTGCATAACTTTCTCAATTTATTAATAATATGTGGGATTCTTAGTCGATTCCATCAATGGTATAGGGATCTTAATTTTGGACAATTTTTTTCAATGTTAAAAGGTGGAATTGATTCCTCAAATTCTTTAATTTATTTTTGTCTTTTTGAAGGTTCTAAAACCTCATTGGCCTTGAGAGATTCTGAGGTTTCTTTGAATTTATCTTTGAGTTGACTTGGGATAGGCTTCTTAGACTAAGGCTAACTATCTTGAATAACTACTTTTTGCTAGGTCTGAGATCATATTTCTTGTGCATTTCAGCCTGTAATGCATCAACAAACATTCTATATTGAACAGAGGATAGAGATTCTTGGTTTGGTTCATTCTTAGGATTATGCTTCCTAGGATTTAGAGAATCTTCATACTCATTTTGAGTTATATGCATAGAATTATTCTCATCTTGGAGTAGTTGTACCTCTTATATGTATTCAACATATTCCTCATCCATGACTTCCTCAACAAGGATGTTTTCATTATTGGTCTTTACAGAGGGTTGGATGGGTTGTTCTTCATTTCTTCTTTCCCTCCCCATTAGTTGTGGATTAAAAGGTCTCCTGAACTAATTAGGGTTTCTCATACTTCCTTCCTGAGGGAATTTATTTGCAATTCTATTTTCCATCTCAAACCTTGACATGTTATTTGTTAAGTTTCTAATCAGTCTGTACATTTCTTCCATCCTAGCTTCTTGGGGATCTTTATTTGGATCAAAGGTACCACAATCTTCTCTAGTCTTTTTCCTTTCTACTTGATGGTGTTTTATCTTCATTTAATTGATTCAATCATGTTTCCTTTTATTTCTATTGCATCATCCTACATTATAAGAAGAGTTTCATATCTTATTTCCCTCAACACCATGGAAAAATCATCATCGAATGCCCTAACATATGTGACTTTGGATGTTGGTTGTGAAGGATTTATGTCTCTAGGGAGTTTTTTATAGATCTCATTAAATCTTCTGTTGAAATCAACAACCTGATCATTATCTCTCCTCTATAGTGAACCAAATTAAATTAGGTATTACATATTTTCCTTTTTTTCACCACATTGCCTCATAAAAGACAATTCTAGAGCCTACCAACTATCAATTGAAGAAACAGGTAGTTCTCTGAACCATTTCATGATGTCTCTCTCTAAATTTTGGACACGGGAGCAACATGATTTTTCAAGAAGGGTCGCAAGGAAGAACTTACTTCTTGACAGAATTCTAGAGGTGAATTTTGTAGATCTATCAAAGGTTATGGGGGGGGGGATTTGAAGCAGAATGAAAATCTACATGTATATCAATTAGATATACAGATTCAACACTTCTTTGAACAGTATAAGGATATGTTTCTAAATTAGGGTTACCTAAAGAAGAGCATATCTGGCGTTCTCTAATGTTCATCCAAGTCGTGATATATTCTAGATCTGACTATACAGGAACCTAAACACGATCAAGGGTACTTCTGGTGTATCTTATGGCAGATGCTAGAATTTCCTTCTGTGGATTCTCCAGGTGAAATGTTAACAACCAAATTACCGAGGCTTGTTCATCGTCAAGGATCAGAGCTCACAATGTTGTATCCCCGGAGAAATATATGTTCCAATTCCATTCCCCGAAAAGACACCTAGGTGCCTAACCACGGTGATCGCAAGTTTACTAGGAAAATAGTTTGCATATGGGACGTATCCAAGTCAATATTACATCAATTCATCAAATAATTTACCATCAATACACAATTAGGGGTAACATGTAGTTTAACCTTCCTTTCCAACTACCACACCCTTCAAAAAGAAGACTAAAGAATGATTATACATCACAAATTGTTACCAAGAAGGACTTCAAATCGTCAACAATAGATGATAACACACACAACAGGAATACATATTACTTTGTTCACATATTGGGCATCTTTATCTTCGTCATTGGTATATTGATTTAGTGATTTTCTTGGATATCCTAGTTCAATTTTCATCTTGAATCTTCCTTACTTCACATTGTAGTTGTTAGAGTAGTCAATTCTAACAAAATGCATTCACATATTGAGTTGGCTAGGCTCATATGTCTCTTTTACAAATACCAAGAAAAAATTCACAGACACAATTTAATTTTACCATGTCAAATATTTTCATGATCACCATTGATGGATTCTCCTTCACTACAACCTCGCAGATCTGCTTCTTGTGAAGCTGTCACTTCACCATCGTGTTGGTTCAGGTTGGGACGCAACATGACTAGTTCTACACATTTTTTCATCCTCCAACCCCAATGTCCACCATGCGACATCATACACCTCTCTTCCTCCTCCAAAGAATTTTGGAAGCACCCTGGTGAGGAACAGAAGAAAAATGCCTTCATCGCTCCTTAACTTTCCACTTAGCAGATCATACACTCGTTGTCCTGGACTTTGATTCCCATGCTATATGTTATCCCTTGATATGTTCTAGGATGTTATTGGAATGATGTCGAGGCATCCCGGGAGATAAGGCTCAGGATGAGTCTTAAATCCATATGTGTAGAAAATTAAATCATGCAAAATTTAATAGGTTTTTTCCTCTCTCTTTCTCGAAACTCTCAGCCCTCAAACAGTCTTAGCTCAAATATTAAAAACTCTCAACTCCAGGAGGCATATGTCCACAAGTGTTTTAGACAATTTAGATTTAAAAGTGAGTGAAGTGGTGAATTGGAAGAAATACATGATAAGAATATAAGGCACGGCAGAAAATGAATCTTCTAGCTTATGGAAATAGAATGATGTGTTGAGAAATTAAGAATTCAGCAATTATAACACATGTATATAGATCAATAAAAACATGTTTCAAATAGGCACAGATCCTCATACATTCAAAAAATGGAGGTGCCCTCTTCATATCATTCAAATGTGTAAATAAATGACAAGAAATGATCATTAGTTAAGAGGAAACCATTTATATTCCATGACTATACACCACATAGTAACATTGAATATGTTGTTTAACCTGTTGCTTGAGATTTTATTAATGGGATCTAATACAAAAAGCCAAATGAGAGGGGTGGATTTACAAGAACGCATACTCAAAAAGAAGGAGAGTTACAAACTAAAACATAATGCAGGGGATGAATCTCTTGGTGTAACATCCCCACTATAATCCCTAGTTTAATTAATGCATAGATATAAATCTCACTATGGCCAAGCAATCTAAATGTGAAATGTATTTATGAATTATAAATGAATATAATGTCATGCAAGTTGCGGGGATATGGAAAAATATGAGGTCTGAATAATCCAGAAGAAAGGGGGAGTTACTAGAGAGTGTCCAAGAGAGGTCCAAAGGGGAAATAATTTATGGGTATTAATTTAAACCCACATTTCTAATTTTTACTATCATTTGGGGAAAAATTCTAATTTTTGGTTGAGTGTATGAGACCCAAATCACTGAATATATGTCATAGGGTGGGTGTGAGAGTCACATCCCATAGTTATTGGAAAGCATGGGGAAGAAACAATCAACATTGGGTAGAGTGAGGAGTCAATTGTCTTAGGGAAAGAGAGGAATTTGTATGGGTAGTAACAAGCAGTTTTAGACATGCAGTTTTTATATGAAAAAAAGGAGAAAACAGGGGAGAAGAGCGGGGAAACTGAAATAACAAGGCTGGGAAAATGTTGGCTCATGTTGGAGAGATTTAGGAGTATTTTGGAGCTGGAATTTGAAGAGTCAGGTTGTTAGGCTTGAAGCGTGAACTCCAAAGTGAGTTGCATTGTATTAGCAAGTTGTTCTTGTTGTTTTTGCTGGTGTTTTTCCTAGCAGTGAGATCCCTTGAGTTCCCAGCTGAGAGATTCCTAACTACCTATGCCAGAGAGACACTGATAAATGAATGGGACGCCCTATGGACTGAGATCAATGATGGGGTACATGCATTGGGTTGGGTAGGTCAAGAGGAAGAGAGCTGGAGGAATTTAAGGATAGTTGTAGGAGACAACCAGTGGGTTGTGTGATATTGAGATCTGAGGGAACTATGAGAGGAACCCTTCTCTTGTGGATTCATATCTCTAGCTCAGGAGTGACTTGTTGTTGAGATTTGTAACAGAAAGTCTATGGTTGGGTGGAAAGTCCTTCCCAAGCAATTGTTTACACAAACTCTCTTTTAAAGATAAGTGCTTATCTATTTTGTTGACTTATTTATGAGTTTAATTTCTGTGCATTTACTCTGTGAATGAGAATAGTTTTATATGTTGTTATAGATGTTCTATCAGTTGCATTCATGCATGTTTAGAATTTTGTAGTTGCATTTAATTGTGGGTATTAGAATCTTGTTATAAATGTGTATAAAACGTGGATTGTAAGCTACAATAAATAAATCAGCAAGAAGAAATATCATTTTATGTGTTATTTTGAAGTAATGTTCCTTGGTTAAGTTGGGGGACGTTACACTTTGTGCTTGCAGCTTTTACTATCTATCAGTGATTGAGGTTTCTGATCTAACAGCTTTGGTTGTAAGAGCCTCTTAAATTCCCCAAAGTGTCAACCCCTAGAATGAGAACCTTGTCTCATTTTATATATGTCTTAATGTGTGAGATAATCATTCATTTGATCCAATGCTACTTCTTGAAACTGGATACAGATTTTTAGTTTATTGATACCACCTATGGTTTTCCAACTGATTTTATGAGGTAAAAACTTTTTTTACCATTAGAGTTATCTTGTTGATGTTATTGTGAGGAGTGGTCTCTTTGTCCAATTGAGCGTATGTCTAGATTCTTCTAGGTGACTCAATTGAACCTCTTATTGTTGCATTGGACATGCTCAAACTTTGAATAGTTGAGGCTCTTGGATGGCTGGGAGAACTTCTAACCATTTTCTCTCTTCCCCCACCACTCCATGATGCATAGCACCATTGACCAACTCTTTGAATCCTTTGCATCAAGATTTTGCAGAGTGTTGGTCAATTTGTGCAATTGCACATTAGGATAGACTACCAAATGACCTATTGGTCTCAAATTTGAATCAATATGAGAATAGAGGGGCCTTCTCCCCTTTCCAAATTGAAGAACACTTTATCTAGACGTATGTAGCCAGGATGGCTGGTAGTTCTCTCCTGAGGGGAGAGACTGTGCAGATGGGTCATATTCTATGACACCTGGAATTTTAGTAACTCACCTTTAGAATCTTAAATACTCGTGGATTGGTTCCTTTTGATCATGAGGCTTTCTATTATAAGGGTTCGGCGCCTACTTTTTGATGCAGCTAATGGAATGAAATTATTCGCTATACCTAGTAACAATATTATGAGATATATATTCTACTCAGGTGTGTGTGTGGAGCCAATGATTCTTGTCCTTTATCGGCTGAAAGTAATGGTATAATGATTGGCGAGGACACCTAGATGTGATGCCAAATTTCATGTTGTATGTCATTTTATCTATCAACATATTTGGTGCATCATCATTATATCATGCACCCATTTAAAATCTCCTTCCTCATACCTTTTATGACCATGCCTCGCCTTCCCTTTGGCTTAGTTCCTTTGAAAATTTCAACAGAGCATGAAATTTTGAGTGATGTCATGATGACATCATCATGGTCCCATAGACACATGGAGGCTTCATATTAGTCTATTTTGACACTTATGTGGCAAGGGAACATGCTACATGTCATTAGCCTCGATATGTTGTTCGATGTCCCCAGTGGGCCCCTTTCTCCAGGTGGCAGCTTTAGGTTGGATATGATGAGTGCTCTATTGGCATGCTATGTTTTCATTGATCTTTCAAAGTTTCTCAAGTGGGATGTTGTTTTTACGCCATGATATCCTGAGTGGGAAAAGAGGTGTGTTCTTTGTAACGGGGTGGATAGGTGGTTTAGTGAAATTTTAATACCATTGTCACAACCCAACGATGGTGGTTTTGTCTCATGTGCTCTTGTCAAGTGATACCATTCAATTTATTATGTGTGTCTCCTTAAACCACCATCTCAATTATTATGCTTCTTATCTCTCATGCATCTTTATGGTGTGACATTGATCACCTGCCATAGATCTTCCTTGCTTGCAGTCGTTCGATGATCGATCCCGTACATTTTCCAGTGCTTGGTTCCCTGGATCTTGCCTCATGGTAAGCCCCTCAACTGAAATATATTAGTTCTTTTAGGAACATGATAGGCCATGTTTTATCTTCCTATAATCACCCAAGCACTTAAATATTTTCCTTAGACACCTAGGGCATGATTTTTCTGATATTTTATTTAAGGTGTTTCAAAAAATACTAGCACATTTTGTCCAAGGAATCTAGGAGCTTGCCTTTTGTCTCTATCATGTCCAGTATAGGCCTTATAATGTTGGTAAGCCTTCAATTTAGTGACAGGGTCAAATATAATACTAACATTGTCCGGCTTCAGGACTAGGCATGCCCACATGTCATCCTCGTTCTACTCATTTGCATGTGTCAGGTCACCTCCATATTGGGATCGCCTACTATGGGTTTTGAGGGGATTAAATAATATGGGGAACAATTGCTTCACCTTGCTAAAACTTGCATATAATTTCATGGTTTTCCCAAGACATCATCGCTTGAATTGACTCTCCAGCCCACCACAGTTTTCCAATGGAATTATTCCTTCAATGCACTTGCTAAAAAATCTTGTGCACCGTAAACCACATTGTCTCCATACACTTGAAAAATTCTCCATAACACTTGAATAATATTCAAATGCATGGTTGAGGTTGCCACATCCCTCAAACCACATCTCTCTGCCACATTGCAAGAAATGTCATGGTTTATCACCTAAATGAAAACTAAACTCTGCAGTAGAGTTTGTTATCCTCTCCACCAAATATTCCCTTGCTAAATAAAATTAAATAATGTATCGCACTCCAATATACTCGTCTCCCACTTGGAAAATGTGGAATTCACACAATTTAAATGCAGAAACACCATTGTCACTTCTAGATTGATCAAACGTAGAAAAAGGAAGTTCATCGGGAAATTATTCCTCTTTCAATATCATAGCCTCACTTTTCATAGATTCAAATGGAGACCCAATCTCAACATGGGTGTCGAAGGTAAATATGTAGATGATATCACCACACCACTACTTCAAGTACTTAACACTATAACCTTTGACATCGTTTGCGGCTAGGACATGGAAAACTCTTAGAGTATGGTCAAGCCCTCAAAATAATTTAGCTATACAAGTTATTAAAGAACAAACCATGGCCAAGGAACAATGGCCCTTCATATATGTGTGTCTCCTCCTTCGAACATGCGCAGTGAATCCATCCAGCGCTCAAATGATGGAAAAATAAATTCATATCAATACAAGAAAAATCATACACATAATCTACTCTCCTACTTTAACCTCCTCTAGGTTTCCTTTTCTTGGGTTATATTTTCCTCGGTCCCCTCATAACCTAGTCCCACTCTAATACCAGGAAATGAAACATGAGAGGTAGACTAGATAATATTACATAAACCAAAATTATGCTTGATAGACAAAACAATCTAGACTTAACACATGATTTTCACATGGTGCAAATCTAGGGGCCAACAGGTCTCTTGTTGGAATCCAAGGAGAATAATTATTTTATTATAGTAGATTAAAAGAACCAGAGTATGAAAAAAAATTAATATATCTCCATTCTCAAGTTGTGGCCACCAAGAACTCATCTTCATTCCATTTTCTAGATATTGTCTTCCACTTTTTTCTTACCTGAGATGCCTCTAAATCAATTTCTCTCATCTATCCATTATAGAAATCTGAGCCAATGGCTATTTCTACATAAGGAATTGTTATATTGCTACAACATTTAGATAAAGATAAATAATCCTCCCTGTCATCAATTTGAGATATTTTAGGCGATCTAACATTTCCATTCTCAAATTTTCCATGATCATAACTCAACATCCTATTCGTGGAGGAATGAATATCTAACTCTAGCACTCTAAATATATAATATTTTATGTAGAGTAGGTTTTCAAGATAAATCATTTTATTGTTGATCATGTGCAAATTTTGTTTCAAAAATCATCTAGAGTGAAAGGATTCCATATGCACATAATATTGGAGACACAAAATCGTAATCAACACTTCATCTGAAACATATATGTTGATTAATTGGGTTTGTTGTCATTGTTGTCAACCCTAGAAGCAAATCCGGTAGCAAATTATGGTAGCCCCAACAGTATGGTTAAGGGACTCAAGATTTATTGAGGTATAAAGGTATGAATATCAATGTATTTGCAACTAAGACTATTCTATATGTATAGTACATGTCATTCCATTTCCGGTGATATGTGGAATGCCACATAACTCCTCACTGTTAGAGAGTTATGGTCTTGTGAAGTTGGAGAACCCTCATGAGCTATCTAGAAGCCCCTAGAAGGTCAAAGAAGTCAATTTATTATGATTGTAACTAGGAGTTAATCAAGAGTTAAGTTGTTGCAAAAAGAAAATAATTAAAAATAAATTACTTGCAACTAGAAGTGGTGAGTTTACTATTTGTGGATAAAGTGGTTGTAAGTGGAAAAGTGGTTAGAAGGGGGTTAGCCCTAAAAGAAGGAAGTTGGGTTTAGTTAGTCAAAAAATAACCCCTTGAGGAAGCTACTTGGAGAGTATAAATAAGAGAGAAAGGGTCTCCTATTAGAACCTTTTTAGCACATTGACTATCTATTATTTTGTAAGGTTTATTGCAGGTACTCATTGATACATCTGAAGTTATGCAAGTTTGTGGTAGCAATAAGGGTTGACGATGAAAGTTTCAGAGTTGCGGAAATACTAAAAAAACCCTAGTTTTAGAGGTGTATGTGGGATGCAGTGGAAGATTTCGTGTACATATGTGGGTTGCAGTGAAAGAGTTTGCATACATACGCGGGTTGGCAGTGAAGAAGGGGAGTACAATTGGGAAAATCCATGAAATATTTAGTTGTTGAGAGTGTCAGGTTCTCAGAGTCTGAAAGCAAGTTCCCAGGAAGGTCTACATTGATCAGGTGCAGTAGATCTATCTACAAGTTCAAAAGGTATGTCATATTATTATGTGTACTTGGATATTATTGTCTACATGAGATATGGTTATGGATTTTGAGGATTTTCCCTAGAGAGGTTTTTGGTTGTATGGCACTTATTGTATGATCTATATATATAGAAATACAACATTGGTATGTCTGGTACTCATTATTTCTACATCTTGTTGGTTTGAGTGTTGAGGCATATCTTGTATTTCTTGGTACATGGTTGAGGGATTTTGGTTGTGATGTGTTGGTGAAGTTGTTGGTGTAGTTTTAGGCTACATATCAATGAGGGTTTGATGTATATTCCATGTGAGGGTTATTACACTTGATCGTGATTGTATACACATGTATGACACAAGACTAGTGAAAGATAGATGCACTTGGTTAAGGGATATGTATGATGATGTATGCATAGGGCATAGCTACATATTTGAAACAATGACAGGTTACAGGTTGATGTGACAGAGACAGCAAAGTCTCTAAGTTTCAAGAAAGGTGAAAACCCTAGCTTTTTTAAGGTGTACGCGGGTTGCAGTATCGATAGGTTGCGTACATACGCAAGATGCAGTATAGAAAGGTCGTGTACATACGTGAGCTGCAACATATATAGGTTGTGTACCTATTTTTATTTGTTGGTATAGGCTAACTTCTGGTATAGGTTGATTACAGGCTATTGGTATAGGTTGGTTACAGGTTGTTGGCATAGATTGGTACAAGATTACAGTGGTATATCTCACAGTGACAATGTGGTAGTGGTTTCATCATTTATTTAACACTTATATTTCAGGGTGGTTGGACAGGGCAAGGATAGGTGGTTGTAGCCACCTTTCGGTGGTAGCCGGAGAACATAGGGGGTTGTAGCCTCCTTCTTGTTGTAGACAAATAACTGGGGAGTTGGAGCTTCCATCAGTTTGTAGCCTGAAAATATAGGGGGTTGGAGCCTCCTTCTAGTTGCAGCTGGATAACAAAGGAAGTTGGTGCTTCCAATGAATGTAATTTTTAAAGACAATTAAGAAAAATCATTCAGTGGTTTTCTCCCGCATTGGGTTCCCACATAAAAATACCAGTGTACTATGTATGTGTATTATTCCTCATTGTTCATGGTTCATTTATTCTTCACTTGTTGAATGATAATGGTAAATTGATCATAAATATAAACAACACTTATATAATGTGGTTAAAAGGGATTATATTGCTCTATTACGGATTCACCCCCCCTCTCAGTAATCCAACAATTAGTATCAAAGCAAGTCCCTTCATGAATCATTTTAACCACTAGAAGGTGGATCATGGAGAGAAACAGTATGTATAAAAATGGAATACCACAGTTCAATGGACAGAATTATGCATTCTGGAGAAAAAGGATGAAAACATATATACAAGCACAGGGATTTGAGGTTTGGAAATCAATATTAGATAGATATAAATAACCTATCATTCCTCCAATAGATGAAAATGGAAGGAAACTCAGCCTAAATAATTTGAAAGCCAAAAATGTTATCCTGAATGGTYTGGTTGATTCGGTATATGTCAAAGTTATGCATTGCAKCTCTGCAAAGGATATTTGGGACGAACTTCAGAATGTTCATGAAGGAGATGCAAAAGTCAAGGCAGCAAAGCTTCAAACTTATAGAGGTCAATTTGAACAACTAAAGATGAAGGAARATGAAAATATTGCAGCCTAATTTTTACAATTCGTTGAAATAGTGAATATAATTAGAGGATTGGGAGAAGAAGTTGATGAATCTGTAATTGTTCAAAAGGTACTAAGATCTCTTTCAATGATATTTGATCCTAAGATCTCAGCACTAGAAGAAAGAACATATATGGATTCAATAAGCATGGATGAGCCACATGGAATATTCACATCCTATGAGATGAGAACTGAACAAGAGAATCCAGTTACAAAAGAAGCAGAATTCAAAGCATCCAAGAAGTCAAAGAAAAAGGGAAAGCAAAAGGAAAAGTTAGATAGCAGCAGCAGTGACATCTCATAAGATGATGAAGTAGACAACTTTGTTAGAAGACTGAAAGAAGGGAATCGGCGACAAATATAGAGGTAAGATTCCATTGATTTGTTTTAATTTTGATGGTATTGGTCATTTCACTAACAAATTTCCTCATAAGAAAAAAATGAAGAAGATGATTCAAATAGAAAACAAATATACAAAGGAAAAAGAACCAAAAAGAAATTTCTCAAGAAAATATTATGCACCAAAGAAGACAGCACCTTATCAGGTGAATATGAAGTTAATGAAAGTGATACGGAAAGGGTTATATTCATGGAAGTAGAAGATTCCAATGAAGAAGGCACCAAAGAAGAATATGAAGAGGTGAAAGGTTACTACAGACAAGAATTGTTGAGTGTCATAGAAGTTATAAAAGGGGAGAAAATGAAAAATAAGTCACTACAGGAAGAACTGAAAAGAAAAGAGGAAACTCAAAATTCAAACTCAGAAGAACCAGAGCAGATGATCACTAAATTAAAAATCCAAGTTGAAGAAGAAAAAATAATTGAAGAAGCACTCAAAGAACGGTTGGAAGAAAAAGACAGGATCATTCGAAGTTTTGAAGCAGAGATTGTCATATTGAGAAAATACCTTCAAAAGAAAAATTTGCAGAACAAATCTAAAGTTTTGGATGAGATTATTAGCAGTCAAAGGCCTAATCATGACAATTCCAGATTCGGATACAACCAGGAATAAAAGGGATCAATATCCAAAACAACGTATCAAGAAACACAACCAAGAAGCTATGTAGAGACAGTCAGAGGAGACAAGAAGTTTTACAAAGAATATCACAGAGACACTCCTCCACCTAGAATATTTAGATTTCAGAATCAACGATAGTCAAAAACAAGAAGGCCTCAAGAAGAAGAAGGGTTCAAAAAAGTAACTCACTTTAGAACATCTACAACTCTCAAATATCAAACCATCTTTCTTGGTTTATGTTATTCATGTAACAATTTTGGACATAAGGCTGTAAATTGTAGAGCAAATAACAGGAACAGAGATAACCATGAAAGTTATGCATGAAATGATTATTCAAGAAGGTCGAGTGAAACATAGAATAGAAGCTACAACAGGTTTGAATCCTTGAGTATTGAGATGGAATGTTACAAGTACAACAAATTTGGACACATGGCCAAAGATTGTAGAATGACATTTCCTCCAAAAGAATAACAACAGAATAACAACAGTCATAGATAGGAACCTCAAATAATATGGATAAGAAAGAAGAATCAGTTCAACAATTAAGAGTGCACACTCTCTCTACAATCTAAACATAAGAAACAAGGTTGGTATGTTGACATTGGTTGCTCAAAGCACATGAAAGGTGATAAGGACAACTTTCTAAACTTGATAAAGGAAAGAGATGCATCAGTTTCCTTTGGAAACTATGACTCAGCTAGAATCATTGGAAGAGGCACAGTCATAATTGGAAATAAGGATACCAAGGCATAAAATGTTCTACTAGTGGAAGATACGAAACATAATATTCTAAGTGTATGTAAAATGTGTGACCAAGGTCACAAACTTGTGTTTTATTCTTAGAAGTGTGAGATAAGAAAAGATGGTTCAGGAACATTGGTTGCAACAGTTGTAAGAACTTCAAGCAACATATATGTATTAAGTGAAATTCGAAATGAAAAGTGTTGTCTAGGAAAGGAATATGAATTTTGGATATGGAATAGAAGAATGGGTCACATATACTTTAACAACCTTGTCAAAGTCATCAAAAAGGAAGCAGTCAGAGAAATTCCCCAGATCATGAATCCAACCAACACCTTATGCAAGCATTGTCAACAAGAAAAGAAAACAAAGACCAAATTCAAATCAAAGGAATACTCCACAACAATACCATCGCAAATTGTGCATATTGATCTAGTTGGACCAACTAGAATGAAGGGTTTAAAAGGTGAGCAATATTTTATGTTATTGGTTGATGATAATACAAGGATGACTGCACTTTGTTTTCTCGGGAAGAAGTCAGAAGCATTCGATAACTTCAAGATATATAAGGAAATGGTTGAAAATGAAATGGATTCAAAAATCAAAGACCTACTAATGGAGGAGAGTTTACTTCAAAAGAATTTATGGATTTCTACAGCAAGCATGGGATAAAAAGGAAATTCATTGTCGCTAGGACAAAACAACATAATGGAGTTGTCGAAAGGAAGAACAGGATAGTACAAGAAATGGATCGAACTATGTTAATGGATTCCAAGTTGACAGACATGTTTTGGGAGCATGTAGTGCATACAGTAGTTCATATTCAAAATAGAGTAATTCTCATAAACAGCAGTGATAAAACACCCTACAAGCTATGCAAAGGAAGACCAACAAATGTGAAACACTTCATAGTTTTTGGAAGCAAATGCTACATCAAAAGAGAAGATGGCAGAATGGGAAAGTTTGATTCTCGTGTGGACAAAAGTATACTTGTTGGGTTTTTTAACACAAGGAAAGCATACAAATGTTTCAATCTAAGGCTCAACAAAGATTTGGAAAGTATCAATGTGATGGTTGATGAGATAAGTGGATGGAAAATAAAGGAAGAATAAAAGGAGTCAATGGAATAGGTTCACGAAGAAGAAGAAAAGGATGAAGAAGTAGGAAAAGTGGAAGATGAAGAAGACCTATTAGAAGTATAAGAGAAAGAACAGCAATATATTCAACTACTTCCAAAGACACCTAGAAAATGAATACAAAAGAATCATCCATTAGATCAGATTATCGAGAACAAAGATGTAGAAGTTGAGACTAGAAGAATAATTTGTTCACCAGAACAAGTGCACCTAGCCCTCTTATCCTTGGTTGAGCCAAGAAGCTTTGAAGAAGACAACAAGGATGAATTCTAGATAAAATCCATGGATGAAGAGTTGGATCAGATAGAGAAGAATGGCACTTGGGAATTGGTTCCAAGGCCAAGGTATAAGAACATGATCGACACAAAGTGGGTCTTCAGAAACAAATTGAATGAAGATGGACAGATTACCAGGAACAAAGCTAGATTAGTATGTAAATAATATGCTCAAGTTGAAGGTATCAACTTTGAAGAGACGTTTTCCCCAGTTGCTAGAATGGAAGAAAACATATTGATCCTATATTATGCATGCTCCAAGAATATTAAAGTGTATCATATGGAAGTGAAATCATCCTTTTTGAATGGGGAACTAGAATAAGAAGTCTACATTGAGCAACCAGAAGGATTTTAATTGTCAAAGAATGAAAATTATGTTTGCAGTTTGAAGAAGGCCTTGTATTGTCTCAAACAAGCCCCCAGAGCATGGTATTCCAGACTGGACATATATTTACAGTAGCAAGGGTTCGGGAAAGAAAATGCAGACAGTAACCTCTACATCAAGGTAAATCAATATACTATTTTTTTAATTGAAGTTTATGTTGATGATATTATCTTTGGAAGTGATGATGACAGGATGAGCCAGAAATTTGCAAAGGATATGCAGAAAGAATTTGAAATTTCATTACTTGTGAATTATCCTTCTTTTTGGGTCTTCAGATATGTCAAAGCAACCAAGTAATTTGTATTTCTCAAACCAAGTATATCAGAGAAATGCTAAAGAGGTTCGGAATGGAAGATTGCAAACCAGTCAATACTCTTATGCAAACCAATTGTAAGTCAAGTAAAGATGATTATTCAAAGTCTACAGATCATAGACAGTACAGGTCAATGATTCGCAGCTTACTTTATGTGACAACATCCATACCAGATGTAATGCAGGCAGTTGGATAGGTGGCATGATTTCAAGCAACACCAATAGAATCACATGTTTTATAAGTAAAGAGGATATTCAGATATCTCAAGGGTACATAAGAGTTTGGATTATGGTATCCAAAAGGAAAGGATCTATCACTTATTTCCTACACAGACGCATATTGGGCACATTGCATTGATGACCAAAGAAGTACAAGTGGAGCAGCATTCTAATTGGGTGAGTGTTTGGTATCTTGGATAAGAAAGAAACAGTCTTCATCATCATTGTCTACAACCAAAGCATAGTATATTGTAGCAGTAGCATGTTGTACACATGTTCTATGGATGAAACAAACTTTGATAAATATGCAGGTTGAGTATGATGAGTTAATTCTCATATCTCAAAGAATCCAATGATGCACTCCAAGATGAAGCACGTCCCAATCAAGTATCATTTTCTACGAGAACAAGTTGCAAAGAAGATCATTCTAGTTGAGTATGTTGGGACCAAAGAACAGATTGCAGACATCTTTACAAAATTGATTCCAAGGGAAGCCTTTGAGTATCTTCACCAAAAACTTTGCATAGTTTATGCCCCACAATAAATTTTTAATGTTATTCTTATATGTCTTATATTTACATGAGGAAGCACCATAAAGAGGACAGTTCATTTTGAGGAGATTTCAGTCAGGGGGAGCATACCTAGGGACAGTTCAGTTAGGGGGAGCAACCCCGACAGAAATTCACATTTTCCATTGATATCAAAGGGGGAGATATTTATCAAATGCATCGATAGAGAGTTAGATTCTCAAAGAGAGAGCATAGAGGAATGTTTCCAGGGGGAGCGATGGTCACAGGGGGAGCATGAGCGATATGAATTTAGTGTTGCATCGGAGCGTTTCCATCAATGCCAAAGGGGGATATCGTTGATTAATTTTTTGGTTGTCATGATTTCAACCCATGAAGCAATTCCGATAGAAACTTATGGTATCCCCAACAGTATGGTTAAGGGACTCAATATCGTTTTAGGTATAAAGGTATGAAGACCAGTGTATTTGCAGGTAAGACTATTATAGATGGATAGTACAAGTCCTGCCATTTCTGATGATATAACGCCACATAACTCCTCATGGTTAGAGATTTATGGTATTTTGAAGTTGGAGAACCCTCATGAGTTATCTAGAAGCCCCTAGAAAGTCAAAAAATTCAATTTATTCTAGAAGCTCCTAAAAGAAGTTTACTAGTCAAAAAGGTTGTAACTAGGAGTTAATCCTGAGCTAAGTTGTTGCAAAAAGAAAATAATTAAAAATAAATTAGTTGCAACTAGAAGTGGTTAGTTTACTATTTGTGGATAAAGTGGTTGTAAGTGGACAAGTGGTTATAAGTGGTTTATCCCTAAAAGAAGGAAGTTGGGTTAAGTTGGTTAGAAGGTAACTATTGGTCATTATAATTGCTTATTAATTAAAACAATCAAGTGTTACATAAATTCTCAACCCAGGGAAGTCTGTTTATTTCAAAGGCAATCACACACTGTATATGCTCAATCTCAAAAGCAATCCAAAGTTGTAGTAAAAGTTACACTAATCACACCTTGCTTTGAAAAA
>JZKD02S2096182.1:109936-124984 GCA_000966675.3 Picea glauca
ATGGCCTTCAGTAACCATGGTGTTGTCTCTGTCTACTTTCCTAGCAAACCTGCTGCTTTCACTCCGCACTAAGAGTTCTACCAGCTTCATCTTACAGTCTCCTTGACTGTCTTCTTAACTGTTGTTTGCCTACCTGCAAACAATCGCCACAGAGTCTCCAGTGCTCTGTCTCCCTTTACCTTCTCCCTCTGCTTGAAATATACAAACAGAGTTCTAGCTATGATACGACTTGGTGCAGGCGAGACATGCACCTCTACTCACCCACTCTCAGGATCGATCTAAATTCCCCTTTTGAGCCGAATTATCTCCTTGGACTCCCAAAGGAATCCCTGTGAAAAACCTAATCCACAGGTCCTTAATTCACCCGCACGGCTTTCTGCACTTAACCGTGATCTTTCCCGACTCAGTATCGAGTTTCGGGGTTTCGTCTTTTCTGATGTCAAGAGTTCCTGTCCTCTTGAATCCTTGATCTCCGATGAGCAATTTCACCGATACGCGCCCTTTACGCATTAGCCCTCCTGGCTATGCTCTGGTCCATGTGACCGCTAATTCATAAGACCATAGCCTTATCCTTCTTTTGGGGTTTTGGACTTAAAAATCCCGATGTGCTCCAACTCCCATTAGCCCTCCAAGCTAAGCTCGTAGTCCACGTGACCTTCCCCCTATATGACCGCAGCCATACCTCCTCATCGGGGTTTCGAGATTTTCAATGTCGAAATACACTCGTCCTCAGGATTCACGATCCCTTGAATCCCGACACACTCTTTACGCACTAGGTCTCCTAGCTAGGCTCCTCACCAATATGACCGTTATCCCCGTGACCGCAGTCTTACCTCTTGTCGGGGGTTCGATATTTTCAATGCCGCAATGCATTGGCTCACGGGATTCCTGATCCCTCTAATCCTGATTCTCCGCTATGTTGACAGCTGGCCCCCACACAACGGATCTTTCCTCATTATCCGATACGCTAACAGCTGGCCCACAATGGCACTTTCCCCCTTATCGGGGTTTCGAGCTTCGCGATTTCGAATTGCATAAACACCTTGTCACCAAGATTCTCGATATCCCAATGACCCAAATGTCGATAGGCGGCTTCCTATTGGGACTTTCCCCGATGACTCTGATTGCTGCCACGCGTCCCCTCAAGATGGACGGTTCAAATTTCTCCTCGCATTTTCGAGACTTCTGATGTCCCGATTTTCAAGATCTTAGGAACTCCGATTTCCCAAGCGCCAATATATCGACTCTCTTCGGATTTCTGACACATGTCTCCCCAAACGGACGGCTCAGATTATATCGGGGTTTTCACTATGGACTTCCCCGACCTCCTGTCCACGGGAATGCCAATATCTCGACTCCCGACGCCTCGATGTCCGCCATGTGTCTCCACTAACAGACAGTCCAGATCAGTTCCAGGTAATTTCCCATGGAAATTCCCGATCTCATGTCATCGAGACTTCCGATTTCCCGATATGTGAAACCTCGATCATCCAACCCTCCTTTCGGGATTTCACCTTGTCTTTTCCTGATGGTAAACCTCGTGCAGCTCCTGTCCGATCTGATGGTTGATGGGTATCTGCTCAAGATCTGACGGCCCAGATTCATTCTCCTGCGCGCTTACTCTAGAGGCTAAACTCTGCGCGCCTTCACCCGATCCAACGGCTGACGGGTATCTGAGTAAGATCTGATGACTGACGATCTCCTCCTTCTGTGCGCTCCTCCTGTGCATCTTCCTGGACGTAGAAACCAACGGTCCATATCCTCTTCTCCAGCCGATCTGACAGTTGTTGTGCTCCCTCCTAAGCTTGCGCGCTTTTCTTCCTACACTTGGAAGAATTCCAAGTCTCCCAAAGGCCTCAACCTTTGTCTGTCTCCTCCTCTTGCGAACTCTGGACTCTGAGATTTGTTGCGCACGTGGAAACGTTGTTCCTCCTGAGCTTTGCTTACTCAAAACTCATTCAAAGGGTCCTGTAGCTCTTGCACTCCTTGCAGTTACGACTCTGTGCGTAAAATAACTCGTCCTCCTGAGCTTATCCCTTCCTCTGAAACCTCGAAGGATTATTTATCTCCTGCCCTCTGCAGGGTATTCACATGCGCACAAATGGTACTATCTCTCCTGAGCTTCTCAACCACTCAGATCCATAAGGGATTTTGTCTTTCTTCCCTTCTCCTGCAGATGGAGAATGAAATGCCCTCCTAGCTATTTCTTTCTTCTCAAGCAATCTCTTGCTGAGTCTTTCAGGGTGTTCAGCAACCCTGTGAAGATCCCTCAGTGGATTCTTCCTCTAAGTTACAGAACTCAAAGAGTTATATTCTCTTATGTACCTTCCTGTACACCTACTCAATGCCCACCTGGCAGAGTATCTTCTCACAGAACTTCCAGCGGTTCTGTTATCTTCTCCCTGTGCCTATGCACCCGCTCAATGCCCACTTGGCAGAGCTCTCAGAATCCTCAGTGATTTTGGTTCTTTCTATCTAAACTCACAGCAAATTTCTTCTTCAACACCCTGTGTCTGTGCTCAATGCCCACTTGGCAGAGCTCTCAGAATCCTCAGTGATTCTGGTTCTTTCTATCTGAACTCATAGCAGAGTTCTTCTTCAACACCCTGTGCCTGTGCTCAATGCCCACTTGGCAGAGCTCTCAGAATCCTCAGTGATTCTGGTCCTTCTTCCTGAACTCACAACAGAGTTCTATCTTTGTGCACTCCTTTCACTGGCTCAATGCCCACCTGGTAGAGCTTCACAGAATCCACAGCAGAATTTTGGCTTCTCTAAACTCACAGGAGAGTTCTTCTCAATGCACCACTATGCATATGCTCAATGCCCACTTGGCATAGCTCTACAGAACTCCTCAAATCTTTTGTCTACAATTGTGTATCCCCTACACAACCTTGACWCCAAGGTATTTAGCAACCTTGAGGTCTTCACTSAGTTGTTKATTCCAGTTCCTGTGTCGCAACACGTCTTTGTCTGAACCCGCAGTGTTCAGAAATGCATCCTCTGTGCACRGCTATCAGAACCTGCAGCGTTTTGTCRCACCCTCCTGGTGTGAAGCCTCAAAGACCTTCACCTGAAATCAGACACCCTCCTGCAAATGCAAACCTACAGTATACATCTACAGCATATAAGAACACTCACAGACATTCATTCAACACAGAATACATGCAGGAAAAACTGCTCCTTATATTAAAATGGAAAATGCCTGTATTTACAATGGTGTTCCTAAGCACGGCCTATAACAAGTTATCGGCTCCCTCTCTCTTCTACTTCTACTTGCAGATTCTCTTCCTCTCAACTTCTTCAACTTTTTCAAAATGAGATCCTAAATCTTTTTTACCTGAGGGGGCTCTTCGAGCGCTTCCGTCCAACCTACCTACCTTATTCAATTGCATTGAATGGGTTTTCTAGTCCACTATCTGGATCTATATCTCAGCCATACAAACATTTAATGGTCGATCTACCTAACTCCTGCACAAAGGCACGGCTTCCCAGCTCAACAGCTTAGACATTTAATTACATTGAATTCAGGTTTAAATGAGGTTGTGCCTCTCTCTTCAACGCGCTATTTGAATTCGTTGGCGTGGCTGGCTGGATGGCTGGCTGGCTGACATGGAGAGATGCTCCTGCATCAAAACTTCTAGACAAAACAGGGAAGAATATGCCCTTGCCAAAAAAAATAAAGAACCCACGAGAGTTTGTAAAATGAAGAAAGAGAAAGAAAAGTATAAGAAGGAAGAATCTATTCTGATGCAAACTTCTCTTCATGCTCAAAACAAAGGAAACAAATGGTACGTTGACAGTGGATGTTCAAGCCACATACAGGGGATAAGAACAAGTTTCGCACTTTGAAGGAAGTAAACAAAGGAAGTGTAACATTTGGAGATAATGCTACCGCAAGGATAGCTAGAAAAGGTACTCTTAGTATTGATAATAGACAGACTAAAATAGAGAATGTCGTATATGTTGAAGGTCTGGAACATAATATTCTCATTGTTAGTCAAATGTGTGGTCAAGGACACACTCTCACATTTGATTCTCAAGGTTGTGAGATAAGGAAGAAAGGTTCGGGAAGATTAGTGGTAAATTCATATAGAACCTCAAATAATTCATATATCCTCAATGAGATCAAGGGAGAAAAATGTTATCTGGGAGAAATAAATGAGATTTGGTTATGGCATAGAAGAATGGGCCATACAAACTTTGATAATCTAGTAAAAATAAGCACCAAACAAGCAATGAGAGATATGCCAAAGATTTTTAAACCTTCAAACACTCTTTGAAATCAATGTTAGCATGGGAAACAGACAAGAGAAAGATTCAAATCAAAGAAGTACTTAACAACGAATCCATTGGAACTCGTTCATACATGTCTGTGTGGGCCTACAAGAACACAAAGTTTACAAGGTGAAAATTATTTCATGTTTCTCATTGATGATTACTCTAGAATGACATGGATTACATTTATAAAAGAAAAATTTGAAGCATTTGAGAAGTTCAAAGCATTCAAATCCTTGGTTCAAAACGAAATTGATTTGAAAATCAAGTGTTTGAGATCAGACAGAGGAGGTTATTTTGTTTCAAATGAATCTGAAGAATTTTGTGAGCTTCATGGAATAAAGAGACTTTTTTCAGGTGCAAGAACTCCACAGTAGAATGGAGTGGTAGAAAGGAAGAATTGAACCATACAAGAGATGGATAGAACAACGTTGAATGAATCTAATCTATCAAACAATATTCGGAGAGAAGTGATCAACACTACAGTCTACATTCTAAATAGAGGGAAAATCAAAGTCAACAACAACAAAACACCTTATGAATTATGGAAGGGTAGACCAACAACAGTTAAATACTTCAAATTTTTCATAAGAAAGTGCTACATAAAGAGATATGATGAGGAATTGAGAAAATTTGACTCCAGATTTGATGAAGGTATCTTTCTAGGCTATTCATCAAGAAGCAAGGTTTATCAATGTTACAATAAAGCATTGGGAAAAATCATAGAGAGTGACAATGTGAAAGTGGGTGAAGCAGGGCATCAGAAGGTGAAAGCACATTTTCAAATGGAGGAGCCAAGCTGCGAAGAACAAAAGGTAGTATAAGAAGGAGAAGAAAATGAAAAAGAAGAATCAAAATTTCAAGATACAAAGACACCATCTAGATTTGTCCGAAATAATCATTTGGAAATTTTAATTGTTAGTGATAAAGATATGGGAGTTCATACAAGAAGAAGACTAGCAAGTGCACTAGAACATATAAAGTTCTCTTTGATATATAAAATAGAGCCTAAGAATTTTATAGAAGCTAAAGAAGATAAGCATTAGATTGATGACATGGAAGAAAAGATTAATAAAATTAAGAAGAATGAGACATGGGAACTTGTCCCAAGACCAAAACATAAAAATGTAATCGGAACCAAGTGTGTTTTTAGGAACAAGTTGAATGAATATGGACAAGTAATAAGAAATAAAGAAATATTGGTTTGTAGAGGTTATGCTTAAGTTGAAGGTATTGATTTCAAATAAACCTTTTCCCCAATTGCAAGACTAGAAGCTATCAAAATGTTTTTTGCATTTGTGTGTTTCAATAACTTCAAGTCTATCAAATGGATGTCAAGTATGTCTTTCTCAATGGAAATTTAGAGGAAGAAGTATACATTTAACAACCAGAAGGATTCTTATTATCGAAAAATAAGGATCATGTATGCAGATTGAAGAAATAACTTCATGGGATAAAACAAACTCACAAAGTCTAGTATTCAAGACTTAACAAATATCTACAACAATGAGGCTTCAAAAAAGGAATTGTTGACAGTTATCTCTACATCAAGACAATAGGATAAAATTAGTTGATTGTTGTGGTTTATGTAGATGACATCAATTTTGGAGGTAGGATGAACAAAATGTGCCAAGAGTTTGCAATAGAAATATAAAAAGAATTTGAGATATCTATGCTTGGTGAATTGTCATTCTTTTGTTGTTTATAGATTTCTCAATTCGACAAAGGCATATTCATTTCACAAACCAAGTATATCAAGGAAATGTTGAAGAAGTTCAAAATGGAATATTGTACATCGGTCAGCACGCCCATGGTCATAGGTTGTAAATTGAGAAAAGATGATGAATCTCCATAAGAAAATCAAACATTGTGCAGGCCAATTATTGGTAGCCTACTATATCTTACGGTATCAAGGCCAGACATTATGAAAGTAGTAGGATTGGTTGCATGGTTTCAAGATTCACTAAAAGAAACGCATGTGCAAGTAGTGAAAAGAATATTAATATATCTAAAGGGTGCCTTGAATTTGGTCTTGTGGTACTCAAGAGGTGAAGGTTTTACTCTAATAGCATATACGGATGTGGATTGGGTAGGCAGTGTTGATAATAGGAAAAGTACAAGTTTAGGAGAATTCCTTCTGGGCAACAGTCTAGTATCCCGGTTGAGAAAGAAACAATCTTAAATTTATATATCCAAAGAAGAGGATGAGTATATAGAAGAAGTATCATGTTGCACACAATTTCTTTGGATGAAGCAGACACTGGAAGATATTAAGGTAGAATATGATCATCCAATATCAATAATTTGTGACAACACAAGTGCAATAAATATTTCAAAGAATCATGTTATCCACTCAAAAACAAAGCATATTCCAATCAAGTATCACTTATTAACATAAAAAAATAGCAGAACAAAATGTCAAGTTGGAATATATTGTCACCAAAGAAAAGATTGCATATATTTTCATGAAACCCCTCAGAAAGATACATTTGAATATCTCAGACAGAAATTGGGAGTAATAGCCATCTCATCACTAAGTGTTTGAGAAGAAGCACAAGTTCAGTGGGGGAATCCCCTTGTCATAAATTTAAAATGGGGAGATTTTCATATAGAGGGATAGTTACAGACAGGGGGAGAATTATTTCTATGCGCTGTGGACTATGTGTTTCGTTGCAGGATTGTCATCAATGACAAAGGGGGAGATTATTGGAATTATTGTCATTGATGTCAAATAATTAATGTTGTCATTAATGTCATATTATGGATTTACAAATAAAAACAACATTTCTAGGATTGATTTGTATATATAGGTTTACAAACATATTAAAAAAGGGTTGCAAGTAAAAAAGTAAAAAGTGAAATGGGGGTTTCAAACCCATGGGTTTGGGTATTTTCACATGGTATTGCCCATGGTATTTGGAAAAGTAAAATTAAAAAGGGGAATTAACTATTTAATTAATGGACATGTCCCTTCATGAAGGGTTATAAAAAGTATAAAAAGAGAAGGCATTGAGAGAAAGTGAGAGTGTGAAAAATGGATGAAAAAATATTGAATGTCATTCCAAAAGGGAAGAGTTGTGAAATCAATTTCAGGTCAGCTTGGAATTTTCGTGATAACTTATGTTATGGGACGTTTCTGATCCAGATTTAAAAAAGGAATGAAATGGAATATAGATGTATAATAAATAAATACACAAAGATACAATAAAACTTGACTTCTATTAATAAAGAGAATATGTTGAAACTGTGAAAATGCAAATTGAGACAAACTTGCTCGAATGGTGGCAACTTATCTCTTAGAAGAGATGTGACAGATATGCTCATTCGTAAGAATGTGGTTACAATGAGGTTCCAAAGGAATTTTTAACATAAATCCTAAATGATAAAACCCTAAACATCCAAAAATCTAACCCTAAGAGATGAAGCGCCAAAACTCATGTGGGCCACGATGGCGTAAGTTGTTACATCAACTTCTCGGGGTCGTAACTTTTGCATACGATCTTCGTTTTAGGCACACGATAGCTCATTGTAAAGAAATATATGAGGACTACTCGTGTTCCCATCACACTCTGGCTAAGTCCAACAGTGTTATTGTGTCTCTCCCAAAAAACATTGTTTAGGGCCTCAAAATGACCCCGGAAGTTTAGGACCAGAAAAACAAGGAAAAAACTACCAAAATGAAAATTGTTCTTTGAGCCAGTGGAATAGGTGGGTGGCCACCGATACCCACCTGGATAGTTAATCCCCCATTAGGAATAATTTTTTTCCATTGCATTGAGTGTCCCCATCATATGGGGAAACTTCTGTTGAACTTGCCCCCGGGTGAGCCACTTGCCTTGGTGCAGGAGCTACCCTGCTTTGACAACCTAATAAAGTTGGATCCTCAGTTGTCGAGTGCCCTTAATACAAGTTTCCCTTATCTAATCAATGGTTGCTTGTTCCATGCAGTCATGGTTAGGCCCTGTCGGTGTCAATTGCTCTGCAATCTATGATGTGTCTAATAATGGTGGGAAGTATGGCCGAAGGAGGCCTACATTGAACACGGGGTGCAGGCCAAGGAAGGGGAGAATACTTGACTCAAAATAATTTTCACCCACAGCCTTCATGATGGTGTAAGGTCCATATCGAAGTGGATGAAGCTTTTGATGGGGTCCTGTAAGGCGCTCTTTCTACAAATGCAACCAGACCTTGTCTCCCACCTGAAACTTGTGCGGAACCCGATGTTGATCATGGCGATGTTTGTACTTAGCATTGGATTTTTGTAAAATATCATGGACCTATTTTCAAATGTGGTGAATTCATTCAATAAACTCGATGGCTTTGTCGGCCTCAAATTGAGCATGGGATGATTCTTCCTGTGTGGATGCAAGGGGTAGTGAGACATCAATGGGACCCAATGGTTGAAATCCCAACCCCACCTGAAAGGTACTGTGTTCGATCGAGCTATGAAGGGATTTTTTGTAGCTGTGTTGAACATAGGGGAGAATCTCATCCCATGTGCATATATGTTTGGAGTTGTACATGTGCAAGATATGAACAATCATTATGTTGACAACCTCTATCTGGCCATCAGTTTGGGGGTGGAAGGTGGTGGATTTAGTGAGCTTGGTGTCCAACAGTGACTAGAGATTGGATCAGAATGTTTTGAGGAACATGTTGTCCTGATATAGTATGATGGTTTGTGGTATCCCAAAGTGTACCCACACCCGTTTGAAGAAGAGATTGGTAGTGGCCATTGTTGTGATATTCTTATTATAGACTATGAGGATGGCCATCCTAGAAAATTGATTAACCACCACAAAAACATAGTCATTTCCCTGCTTGGTTCAAGGAAGGCACGACATGTAGTCCATTGAGATGGATTCCCATGGTCTGTCGAGATTAGGTAGAGGGGTGTATAGGCATTGCTTCTTAGTGGCTAGTTTGGAAATGGCACAGGAATTGCAAGATCTAATATACTTGTTGACGTCCTTTCAAAGTTTAGGCCAGTAGAAATTATTTTGTAGTACTGCCACGTTATTTTCCATGCCAAAATTCCCTTCCATCCGACTGCAATGAGATTCCCAAATCATCTTCACGTTCTCGCTTTAAGGAACACATAGGTGGACCAAATGGCATAATAGTCCATCCTAAATATCAAATTTAGTGACAGTCTCGCCTGTGCCTAGCATCTGGTAAGTGGCAGCTAAGTCAGGATCGCTCTTGTAGTGTTTGGGCCACTCAAATTCCTCATGGCCACAGAAGTGGAGCATCGTGGTTAAGCCTGCAACTAGAGGTTGACTACGGCAATCAACGACATGATTGGTGCTACTTGTCTTATATTTAATGTTGATATGGAACTGTTGCAAGTATGTGTACCACTTTTGATACCGGTTATTCTATAATTGTCCTTGTGTTTGCATGAACTGCAGAGGCTTGTGATCAGTGTGGATGATTGTCTCCTTCCCGAGAATGTAGTGCTTCTAATGTCGGCAGGCTTGTACGATGGAAGACATTTCTTTATCATAGGTGGGGTACGTATGGATGGCATATGATAGTGTCTCACTATGATGTGCCACTAGATGACCGTGGTAAGTGAGCATTGCACCCATGGCATAGTCTGAGGCATTGGTCTCAATATAAAAAGGTTGTTGCAGATAGGGTAAGGAGAGTACTAGAGTTGAGCATAAGCGATGTTTCAAATCATTGAACGCTTGTTGTTGTGACTTCCCCTACATGAACTTTACCTTTCCACCACCCTTGGTCACTTGAATGAGGGCCCATACAATATGGGAGAATCCCAACACAAACTTGTGATAGAACTTGGCAATTCCTAAGAAACTTCGAATCTTGGTTAGTGTGTTCGGGGTTGGCCAGTCATGAATGACTTGGATGTTGACTAGATCCACATGTACACTATGCTCATCCATAATGTAGATGAGGTATTGGACCTTGTTCATGTCAAAGGAGAATTTTTCCAAGTTAGAATATAGCTTGTGTTGTCACAAGGTGTGAAGGTCCTATTGAATATGTTGCAAGTGTTCTACCTAAATTTTGTTGAATATGAGGATGTCATCTAGATATACCACTACAAACGAATTGGTGAAGGGACGCAATATATTGTCCATTGATCTCATGAAAGTTGTTGGAGAATTTTTCAAACCAAGGGGCATGACTAGCCATTCGAAAATACCTTCTTTGGACTTCAAAGAAGTCATCCATACATTAGTCTATTCTATTGGGACCTGGTGGTAGCCCGAATTCAGGTCAATATTGCTCAAAAAATCGAGTCCCTTGACTTCGTCAATAAGGTTGTCAATTCGAGGAATTGGGTATTGATTCCTGATTGTGATTTTTTTTAGGGCCATGTAATCAGTGCAGAGTCGTCAAGTCCCATATTTCTTTTGTACGAGTGCAATTGGGCTCCCGCAAGATGAGGAGTTGGGTCAGATGTGCCCCTTTTGAAGTAGCTCTTGGATATGTCACTTAATTTTCTCATTTTCCATCAGAGAACGATGATAGACTGTCCCATTAAGTAGAGGTGCACCGGGGGTTAGATTAATCGAATCGTTGACCTAAAAATGTCGCGACACCCTAGTCAGTGAGGAGAATATGTCTTTGTATTCTTCCACGATCTTTTCCACTTGTTTATACTGCATGGAGAGGCCCTGTGCAGAGGCCATGGATGTGGTTGTGACATTCTGTTCACTTTGAGAGAGAATCATGAAGAAGACAAATTTCCTGGTCTAGAAAATGACCTTCCTTCATTTCTTAGAAGAGGTCAAAGGAATAGAAGTTGGTGGAGCTACCTCTGGTATCATGTACAATTGTCTACCCAAAGTAATAATAACATTGTGAGGTTTAGACTCATATACAGCATGTAATTTCCACAAATTTGGTTGTCCTAAAATAAAATCACAAACTTCAAGGGGGGAAATATCACACAATACCTTATCCTTGAATGGATTTATGTCATAGGGTAGACGGCATTGTTGGTTGATGCGGAGGTCTCTTCCTTGGCGAAGCCACCCGATGGTGTAGGGTTGTGGGTGTTGTGTCTTCGACAGGTTCAACTGCTTGACAACCTCTAGTGAGATCAGGTTCTTTTGACTTCCCCTATAGACAATGAAATGCAGTGGAGCACCCTTCACCCACATCTACAAGTGAAAAACACATTCACCTTCCTACAGTTCATCTAGTTCACTTGGTTGGACATTGGTAGTAGATACAGTGGCACTAGGTTCTGCGTCAATGATCTGCTTCCCTTTTTCTGGATCTAATTTAGATTCGGAACCTACCTTTGACTCTGATGTTTTCAGCTCGTCCACCAATGACTTCTTCAAGCGACATTCATCGGTGTTATGCTAGGAGATTTTATGGAATTCAAACCACTTCCCAGTTTCTTTCCTCGTTTTCTCATTACCCTTCTTTGTTTATGGCTAAGATTGGTTGTCCTGAGGGGGTGCATCCTTTCTATATCCTTTTTTCTGTAGGTTGGGGCCACCTTTTCCCTGCTTCTATTGTGAGGAATTTGCATATCCATACTCTCACTTCTTTTGTTTAAATTTCTACTGGATTTTGACATCATATTGATATGTCGCACCTAGTGATGAGATGTCTAAAAACTCCATTTTTTTTAGATGTGTCTATGAAAATAGTCGCAGTACTTGAGTACCATATTTTTTTCGAAATCCTTGATACCCAACTTGGTGCACAAGATATGGAATATATTTGTGAAATCTGGTACTGTTCGGTCCCTTTCCTATCACAGTGTGGTCCATATCGTATACTGGTCATCGTAGCTTCCTATAGGGTAGTATTTTTCCTTAATAGCATCCTTGAAATAATCCCAAGTGGGGGAAACCAAAAATATTGAAAATTCCTCGGTGACCCTTTGCTCATAGTAAGTTTCCCACCAATCCTTGACATGGGAGACAGCCTTAAGGAGTGCAAAGGTAATATTTTCTCTATCGAAAAAATTATGGACCAAAAAATACCCTTCTAGTAGATTCAACCAATTATATACAACATCTGCATCTATCTGGTTGTAAAATAAGGGGATATCAAAATTGACTTGTACCTTGAATGGGGTGGCGTGGTCGCTTGATGAAGATGCATTGCCTGTTGGAAGTCGTCGAAGGATCTATGCAAAGTTATCCATCATCTCGTTCCTTTGTCACACGAGGGATTCCTCAAGAAACAGTTTAAAAGGATATCCTTCTCCATCATCTATTTTTTCTTCCTCCATGGGAGGCCATAATGATCTCCAGGGATGGTCTTGCAAGGGCTCAACCACTTTGATTCCCAACTCCTTGTACCCTAACCTCATTGGGGACATGCACAAAGAAACAAATAAAGAGAAGACCGCTCTAATACCACTGATCTAGATTTATAAATGGAACGAAATGGAATACATATGTCTAGAAAATAAATACATAGAGATATAGTAAAACTTGACTTCTATTAATAAAGAGAATATGTTGAAACTGTAAAAATGCAAACTAAGACAAACTTGCTCGAATGATGGAAGCTTATCTCTGAGAAGAGATGTGACGGCTAAGCTCATTCGCAAGAAGATGGCTACAATGAGGCTCCAAAGGAATTTTTAACATAAATCCTAAATGAGAAAACCCTAAACATCCAAAAATCTAACCCTAGGAGATGAAGCGCCAAAAGTCATGTGAGCCCCAATGGGGTAAGTTGGTACATCAATTTCTCGAGGTCGTAACTTATGCATTCAATATATGTTTTAGGCGCATGATAGCTCATTGGAAATAACTATTCGAGGACTACACATGTTTCCATCACACTCTTTCTAAATCCTATAATCTAACTGTATCGCGCCCAAAAAAAGTTGTTTAGGGCCTCAAAATGGCCCCGGAAGTTTAGGACCCGAAAAAACTAGGAAAAAACTGCTAAAATGAAAATTGTTCTTTGAGCCAATGGAATAGGTGGGTGGCCATCGATATCCACCTGGATCAGTTTCAAACCTTGCAATTTTGAAGAGACAGAGGAACGATCTCTAGGTAAATGTGGTAAAAAAAATTAGATGTTGGTTCGTTATAATTTTGGATATATTCCTTGTGGACATTAGGGTTCCTGAATGCTCCTGAAATCCATTTCAAATAGGTCATCTTAGAACTTTTTCTATAACATGTTTTATGAGATGTTGAAGACCGTGAAATTTTAAGAATATGGAGGAGATATCTCAGGCTACATGTGGTCAAAATTTCATATGTTAGTTCACTATACCTTCATAGATATTATATGTGGAAGTTGGGGTTCCTGAATGCTCCTGAAATCGGTTTCAAATAGGTCATCTTGGCATTTTTACTATAACGTTTTTCCTAGGACTCTTCAGACTATGAAAATTTTACCAAACAGAGGAGATATACAGACGTATCGTAGGTAAAAATTTCATGCGTTGTTTCACTGTACTTTTTGAGATATGCTTTGTGGAATTTGGGGTTTTTGAATGGTCCTAATATTAGTTACAAACAAGTTGGTTTGGAATTTTCACTATAGCTTATTTTCTAGGTCTCTTCAAACTGTGAAAGTTTTACAAAACATAGGTGACATATAGAAGCACCTCAAGTAAAATTTCAGATGTTGGTTCGTCATACTTTATATTTTCTCTGTGGTATTTAGGGTTCCTGAATGCTCCTGAAATCGGTGTCAAACAGGTCTATTTAACATTTTCACTATAACTTCTCTTTTGGGACTCTTCGGACTATTAAAATTTTAGAGAACAAAGGAGACATACAAAAGTACCTCAGGTAAAAATTATATAATCAGATTTGCAATATTGGATACGTGGCATGATGTAAAATTTTGTTCTTGGGAAGAGGCCCAAAACAACAAGATTTGGGAAAATTACCATTTGGAAATTTAAATTTTGGTCACACCTGGTAAAGGTAGAAGTAGTGAGCAGACCTGGTGAAGGAAGAAGCAGTGAGTAGACCTCGTGAAGGCAAAAGTATCAAGCGAACTCGGTGAAGGTTGGTGAATCGTAGACAAAGAAATTGGTGTCTATTTCTAAGTTGGTGCTTAGCGGTGGGGATTGGTGTCTCCAGTAGATTGGATTCTACTAAGATCTGTAAGAGTAGCTTGGTGTCACTCAAATGAATATATTGGTGTCTCTTTCTAAGTTGGTTCTTAGTGGTGGGGATTGGTGTCTCCAATTGATTGGTGTCTATGAAGATTTATAAGAGTAGGTTGGTTCCTACCAGGATTTTTTCCAGTGGGGATTGGTATCTCCAGTAGGTTGGTGCCTAAAAATATTTGTAATAGTAGGTTGGTTCCTACAAATAATTATAAAGAGAAATCTTGTAATTTTCTCTCGAAAGGGTTTCCATGTAAATCTTGTGTTCCATGTTCTGCAGTTAATAGATCTCATATGTGATTGTTCTCTTATGGTTGATGAATGTTTGAAAAAGTTAAAAAATGTCTTATATCGATTCACCCCTCCCTCTTAGTATAAGTGTGTGCTCAACAGCATAGCTTCAACTCATGCTTGAATTGGCAAAAAGGGCCCCAGGCTTGAACACTTGAAAGGATGCTCCCTTGTACCTAACAACCATGATTTTGAAATTTTATGTATCCATATTATAATGTTGCTCACCAGCTTCCCAATACCTTTTTTTGCGCAAATCGGGCTCAACATGATCTAGCTAGATATATTATGTGCAGGTTCAACACATTTGCAGGAGGGGGAAAGTAAATTTTATAATATAGTTTTGAAATATATTGCTATAATTTATTTTTATTTTATTTTATTGATTTATAAATAATATA
>JZKD02S2096182.1:227023-248687 GCA_000966675.3 Picea glauca
GATTTGTTGCTACAATATAGGTTGATCACGATCCCCACCAACAATTATAATAAGCATAGTCCCTCACCCACAAGAGAACCATTAGAACCAAATAAAATATAAGAACCAAAGAAAATCAAGCCCTAAACACCATGCTTATCTCCTCCAAGTGCCATTAGAGCCACCACCTCCATTACCTCTGGATTGGGTTGGATTAACAATGGTGTTCCTACCATCAATCACCTTGCCATTCATGGCATCGATAGAATCCCTCATTGATTGCTCGCCATTGAAGGTCGTGAAGCTGAATCTGTGGGATCTTCCATTTACCTAGTCACTTATAATCTTCGACTCCAAAATTTCCCCAAACGGACTGAAAGCATCTTGCAGACTTCTATCATATAGGCACTTGTAATCTCCCTTATATCATTTCCAGAGCTAGAATCAATTTGCGGTGCCACGATTTGAGCAGAGGAAATCACAGATCATTGAAGCATATGGGTGACACATGAAGCCATGCCTTGTTTGTTTGGTTTGCATGGAAGCTTCCAAAGACCAAATGAACCCATTCCGTGGCATTTTCTAATTGGATCGGTTGGGGGGAATCCTCCTAGATCACTCCTCCCCACTAAAAATATTTTGGACCACCAAAAGTCTAGTTTCATTCAGATAATAAGTGATGGTACGACTCCCTCATTTTTCCAGTTTCCATCCATCATGCTTTACTTGGATGCATTCCTTTTGGACCAACATGAATATACTCCATGTCACCTCTTCACGAAGTCCTCACTTTTCTATCAAGAATAACATCTTCTTGTAACTCGTCAAGATATTCAAGAGCAAAATATTCAATAGAAGGAACTTGAACATTCTCACCTTGATCCATGATCATAGGAGGCTTATATAGTTTCAAGTTTTCAACATTAACCATGGAATACATCTGCATATATGGAGGTAACTCCAACCGAAAAACATTGTCAAAATATTTTCCAAATTTTTAAATGGACCATACTTAATCAAATTGTATGGTACAATGATATCAATGGGAGTCCATAGAGGTGCTAAAGGGATCATAGATGTTGCAACCATGTCATTAGATGTGCAATGAGATTTGAAAGTCAGAGATCTGGAATTTTTGAAGGGGTCGATTTCTAAGAGAAAACACCAGTTCACGTATAAAAGAACCATGAATGCGCAGTCATCGGGGATGGGGGGGAGGCAGGACCTGGAAAATGGAGGTTGAAGGTTGAACTTGAGGCAAGAAGAAAAACTAGTGCGATCATTGTTTTTCTCTTGAAATCATATGTATTCTGGGTTAGAAAGCAACAATTGAACCTTGTGCACTATTGTCAAGGCCAGAGGACTTGGTGAGACTATGAGGTCTATCAATTGTAATCAATTTTGATACTATTATCATCATTGAGTATAATGAAAAACTTATCTTCTATTTTGCCCAAATTTTGTTCTAAATAAGTATCATTTTGTATGATGTGCACTATTACCAATATATGCAAAGTTATGTTTGTTTAAAACTGTAGATAAGATATCTTTCATTGTTGGTCTGAAATGGGAAACTAAATTATTGGATGTGAGTATGTATATTTGTGATTTCTTGGTAATTGTTTACTAAGTTGATTATTGATATGTATTTGTTTTAACTGTTGTCTCGCTATGTGAACTATTTCCTTAGTTTGACAACTTATCTTTATGTCATGTTCAATTTCTATTAATCATCCATGTCGAGTGTGAGTATGCATATCTGTGCTTTTCTTAGTAACTATTTACTAAGTTAAGGCTGACATGTATTTGTTTTAATTGTTATCAGTTTGTATGAACTATTTCTATAGCTTGATAATTTATCTTAATCTCATGTTCAATATTTGTTATTATTCTCGCTCCTAATTGGGACACTATGAACTACTTCTATATCCCAGTTAGGATGGTGTAGCTTTAGAATAGATTTATATTAGCTCTTTATCTTTTATGTGTAACAACTTAGAAGAGCTTTAAGGAAAGTCTCATTTCAAGGAGCAATTCCCCCTTACTAGCAACCGGACCCACATATCAGTGATGATTTCCATCCCAAACGAGTATAGGCCTAATTGGGGCCTTGATCGGACAATTTCTCCACGTTGACTGTCAAGAATTTTTTCAGACATCAACATGTTGGCACTAGAAGGAGGGCCATCCAACAAGTAATCCCTTTTTGAGCTCTTTTTTTTTTTTAATTTATTCATTTTGGAATGGCTCCTATCACTATTATGGAACATGCTTACAGTTTGCCTATGCCTACTAGGAGTATTTCTAGAAAGACAATAATTCTCTTGCAAAATTTGTGCTTTAATGGAGAAGGTAAAATTTATGCTTCTCATCATATTTATGATTTTAATCTTATTTGCAATCATTTATATGTATTTGATGAGAGTGAGATATGCAGACTTTTTACTTTTACTTTAAAAGGAAGAATCCAGAGCTGGTTTGAAATGTTGCCAACCAAATCTATTCACAAGTGGAAACAGTTCATGGAGTTGTTTCTCAATGCTCATGAGGATTACAATTATAAAGAATTGTGGTTGGAAGTGGGGAATCTTCGTAGACATGAAGGTGAGCCTGTCGATGCTTCCTTTTCCAGATTTATGTTAATTTGTTGTAGATTTCATGAGAAAGGTCAACCTTCTGGAGAAGATGCACTAGATTGGTTTCTCTATATTAATTATCTTTCTAACACACGAGATCAGGAAAATAATGATGAACGTGAAGTGGATTTATTTCAGGGTATGCATGTTACTAAAGATGTCAACTCATCATATTCAAGATCTAATTCTATTGAGTCCACTAATAACATTGAAACTTTTATGCAACGGAAAATGTTAGGATTTCATAATATACATTTTCAAGAACAAGACAATGTGTTTGAAAATTTCATTCTTACATTCAACAATGATACTAAAACTCTTGTTGAAAGACATATGGTGGAAGAAGAATTAAATATTATAGGCCTGGAAACTGAAGGGGCAAGTGATGGTTATATTAATTGTGGCATTGCATTGTCTTCTTCTCATGTTGATCCAGGTCCCCTCATTCTCACACAAAAATTATCAGTAAATCAGAGTTTACATGATAATGTTTCTCTTGAAACAATTAATGAAAGTTGTCATATCAAAATGGAAGCATGTAACTTTTTATACTTTGATAGCTTTTACTCTTTGTATCCAGATATGTTTGTTGATTTTGATATTAATGATTTTCAAGTTAAGACTTTGCTATGGTCAAATTCTAGTTTGATGCAATGTGATGAAAAAGTGTCTAACAAGAATGAGGGAAATGTTGTCATTCTATCGAATTCATTTCAATATCATGAAGAAGCGAATGATCTTTTTATGAACTTTGCATATGAAACACATGCATGCTTTTTAGGTTCATCTTATGTCATTGGGAATGTTGATTTGGTTTGTAAGTTAGAAAGGGGTAAAATTATTTCTTATGTAGTACTAGATATAAATGACACTGAAGGACTTCATCACAAGATGGTGGTCATGTCAGGGTTTCATGTCATTAATTCCAAGTTTGAACGTGGAAGGCAAAGTGAGGTAATTTACTGCAAGGTAATGTCAAACTCTCATTTTGTTTCTTTTCAATTTAATATCGATGACATTTCTTTAAAGAAAACATCCTCCATTAAACCCCTTTTGGAATCTTCAAATCATGATCCTCATAAGCTTCTTTATGATCATGATCCTCATAAGATTCTTTATGATCATGATCCTAATAAGATATATATTCTCTCCAATAAATCTTCACAAACATTAAAGGACTTCCAATCTGCTTTATATGATCCAATCAATGCATGGTTGGAAGAATCTTTTTTGAAGAAATTTCTATTTCATATTCTTCTTTTTGTGAATAGGAAATTAGATTTAATTCTTTCCATCTTTGGATATGAAGTATTGCAATTCCCAGTACTAATACCTGACATGTTTCTTTTTGGAGGATTGGAGTTACTTTGCTAGTTACATTGCCTATATGATTTCACCCAGTTTATGTTTTGTTAGAATGTTGTAGTGTAGGAGTAGTTTACTTTAATTTGTTCTTTGTGTTTTTTTGTCTCTTTATTTTTCATTTCATTATACTTTGAATAACATAATCCTCAATAAATCTCAAACAAATGTCATGACCTATGCAGGTTACTTGTTTTCACTTTTAAAGGATGGGTTAAAAAACTGGTTGAAATCTCTTTCCGCCAGATCTCTTCACCATTGGGAACAATTCTCAAATGAGTTTTATAACACTTTTCAAAATTATGTTTATAATGAGTTAATTAGTGAATCACGAAGATGAATTGACTAAGGGATTCCTATCAATATTCATGAGCATTTGTCATAGAATTCCTTTAGTTGGTAGACCTTCTCTTATTAAACTTGTTGGTCATTTTCTATCCTAACTCACTTCATGTATTTATTCTTTCATTTATCTTTCTTCAACAATTCCATATTTTTAACTTTGAGAATTATGATACAATTGGAATCTAGTTAGAGAATTCTTATGAGGAATGGTTCCCAGTGAATTTTAAAAGAACTGTCCTACATGGTTTTAATGGAGAAGTTAATGTTTCAATTCTTTCATTTTTTATAGAAGATTATTCAGTTGCATGTATCTTATTTACGATAATCATTTTATTGCAGGTTCATAATTACGTGGATGGCTGCATTGTCAATTTGATTTCATTTAGTGTTTTTTTATAATCAATGTAGTTTATAATAGGTTTAGAAGTAGATTAATTAGTTTTCGTTTGCTTCTTTCACAAGTAGATTACCTCTCTTTGGTTCACTCAAATAATGCAGTTATGGGGTGACACATCAATGTTGAGGTGAAGGTGAGCCATGATCAACATGCATTCATAGAAGTTTTACTTTACCTTTCTTCTTTCTTGGTTATTAATCATCTTGCTCGTGATTACATTTGTTAAACATTTATTTTCAAGTCCTATCTTTAACTTTTGATTATCATATAATAATTATAAGGACTTAGTTGTGAAAGGTTTAGTGCGATCAATTTTCTAAAATTGTGAAACAAGAATATTCGAAGAGAGTCAAATGAGAAAGAATTCGATCTCTGGTCACATGTAACCTTTCATTCTTTTAATTTCTTTTGACATGTAAATTAATGAGGCTCTCATAATTTAAAATTGATTCTATAACTGTGCATTTAGTTTAGGATTTATCTTTAGGATTTTCCTTTTTCTATTTTAGATTTCTTTATGTTATTTGCTTTTAATAAAAAGGTTTGATTAGCTAAACATCTCATGTGTTGGTAAAACAAAATTATATCTAGCACAATCATAATTTTAAGGAAGAGAACATATTTATATACAAAACATTGGAAGGATCTAATAGGGACAAGAGTTCAAACTTACAATTCATCTTATCCCTCAGAATTTGATTCCTTCCTTTTATTTTGACTTGTGATATAGTTGTTTACACATTTTCCCTTGGTGAGATATTTATATTGTTAAAATTAATGTAGTTGCAAGAGCCATTCTTTAGGAGGACGGCAAAGACCCTAGTTGTGATCTAGGGCCCCCAATACACTCCTAGGGTTCTTGGTCTCGGACCAAGCAGTTAGAACCATGGCAAAAGACCCTAGTTGGGCCCCTAGTGTATTGTTGGAGTTCTTGGTCAAGGACCAAGCAGATTAATGGTATAAGTCCCTAGATGTGTTATAGGGCCCCTGGATGTGTTCTAGGGAATCCTTGCTCGGTGCTTGGATTGATCCTTGGTTGCATACCTTGGTGGATAAGACCCTAGTTGTGATCTAGGGCCGCTAGATGTGTTCTGGGGTATCCTCGTATGGGACTAGGTAGTTTCTTGGTTAAGTACCAAGCCGAGATGATGTGTGGCCTTCTTCTCTCTCGGGATGGTCCATGTGACCCAGGAGAAGTTAAGAAGAAGGGCATGATCACATCATTAACCCTCCTCGTATGTTGGGATGATAAAAGCTTATAAGTTATGTCATGAGACTCATGTGGACAAATCTGCCATCAAAGAAGAACTTAACCATTGACTCTGTCTTATTGTTTATTAGTGAAACCCCCTTGCTTGAGTTATGTCCCCCCTATTTGTTGATGACGTGTTGGTTCATTTCTTTACTCCTTCCTAAAGAAAATTTGGTCACTTTTATCTTGAAACCCCTCTCATTGACTTGTCTTATTTACTTATTCACTTTTCATTTGTCATTTAATATTTTAAATGTTAAAATACTATTTGTTTATTTGTTAGGTATTAAACGTAACCCTAAAGTTATGGCAAGTAAGCTAACATGATTAGCCCTAACCCTACCTACCTAAAACTATAAAAAAGTGATATATCCCTCACTTACTACATTCACTCACTCACTCTCTTAACCGAGTTTATGATTGAGGTTTTTGGCTGCGGCTCTACTGGATAGGGGTTTAGTTTGTTGTGGCTCTTCTAGATTAGGTCTCTCAGCTCCTTCCTTGTGTGTGTGTGGTCTACTCCAGCTGTCGTGGGGTTATCCTCTTCATCCTTCACTATTTTAGCCAGTCGTTGACCTATAGGAGTCCTTCTCAGCCAGCCGTAGAAGTTTTTTCTGGTTACTAATTGGCATTCTGGATCTTCTTGCTGGTGTCACCTTGTTGTCTAGATGATGTCACCTTAACCATTTTGTTGGTGCCGCCTTGTTGTCTAGATGATGTTGCCTTAACCATTTTGTTGGTGTCGCCTTGCTGTCTAGATGATGTCGCCTTAACCATTTTTCTAGTGTCTCCCTTGTGTGTTGCCTCACCTTGTATGCTAGCAGCCCTAATACTATTGTGAATTGGACTATTGGGGTTGTTCTGGAACTGCTGATATTTGAAGTAGATTTATGTGGGCTGAAAGTGTTAAGGTTGTTTGTGGTTTCTTTTCCAGTCATAGGTTGGACAATGTTGCTTTGCTTTCAACCCTATTACTTGACAATGGCATGATCCTTAGATTCTTAGCCTGTTGATTTTATTTTTTGGTTTACTATCCTAAAAGTTCTTCTTGTCATTGTCCACATGATCATGATGATATCTACCCTCAGAGTTTGATCCACGATCCATTAGGCTTTTTCTTAGCATACATTAAGGAAGGCAACAACAACATATCAGGTATTTTGTTCCTTGCTTTTTAGCTAAGGAAACTTCCAGGTCTATGTTATGCTACTTACTGATTTATGTTATTAGATTATGCATCGAAAATTTTAATGTGTTGCTAATCCAGAATTATTGTAGCAAATGTTTGGAAATTAAAAGAAAATATTTATGTTTATAGCTAGTCTACTTTTTGCACTTAAATTCTAACATGGTATCAGAGCTTAGGGTGTGAAAATAGCTCATTTGTGGCAGAATTTTGAGCCTACGTAGATCTACTATTAAGGGTGTGTTTTTTAGATCAGCAGTGAGTTTGTTTTGTATAAGATCTATCCTGTAAACAATTTTCAGTATGACTTCATCTTCAGTCAAAGCAGAAGATGGGCTTGAAGGGGCTTCAAAATTCAATGCCTAGAAGGCTAGGGTCTTTAATATCCTAGAAGAAAGTGACTTGGATGAGCTAGTTACCAAGGTGATGGAAGAACCTACTTCAAATGCAGGAAGAGCAGGCTATAAGAAGAGGAAGGCAAAATCCAAGAAGGTCATTTTTTACTCAGTTAAAGATAGTATGATGCATGTTATTGCTCACCTAAGGAAAGCAAATGAATGCTTTGATGCCCTAGCCAATTTGTATGAAAAGAAGGGCCCAACTCAGAAAAGAACCTTGAAGAAACAACTACGTACATTAAAGATGGGAAAGGATGAAACCATCTCTGCCTTCTTTTCCAAAATTGCCCAAACAAGAGATCAAATTGCGGTAATTGGAGTTGCAGTAGATGATGATGACCTTGTACAAACAATAGTAGATGGTCTTCCAGAATCATGGGAGACATTTCTCTCATCTGTAAATGGAAGAGAAGTTCAACCCAACTTCGAGAGATTACAACATGATTCCTTGGAAGAAGAGGGCAAACTTAAAAACATAAATGAACCCTCAATGGTGAAAGACCGTGCTCTTTCAGCTAAAGCCGAGAGATAGAAGAAGTTTCTTCAGCACAAAGGAAAAGGTAAGAAACCTCAAGGTAATCACTCTCACCCTCACTCACATTTATTTAAAGTAAGATGCTTTAACTGTAACAAGCCAGGTCATTATGCAAAAGATTGCAGGAACCCTCCTTCACAATAGAAACGGAAAGTTAGGTTCCATGCTTTAGTTGCAACTGAGGAAGAAGAGCGTCAAAGAAAGAGAGCCATAGTTGTTACTAAAGAGCAAGAACAACTGAGAGAAAGTTATCTTGTTTCAGCTCTCTCTGGTGTTGTCACCAAATCAAAAGAAATTTAGTTAGTGGATAGCGGGGCCTCCAAGCACATGACAGGTTTCAAACAGGACCTTATGAACTACCAAGATAAGAAGTTCAATGTAAAGGTAGAATTGGGTGATGATGGAACTTATGCCATCAAAGGAATTGGATTAGCATCCTTTTAAGTTTCAGTTAGGTAATGTATTTCATGTTGAAGAAATTCTTTATGTTCTTGGTTTAAAGAAAAATCTTATTTCAGTTGCAGTTCTAGAAAGTAAAGGGTACACATTAGCCTTCTCCAAAGGAAAGGCTCTTATGTGGCCCTTGAATGAAAGTATGAGCTCAGCCATGGTAATCGGAGCTCAAGAAGGTGGACTTTACAAATTCATCGATCAAGTTATTTGAGCATTAACTCATAAGATGATCAACGCATGTGAACTATGGCACAAAATATTTGGACACCTCAACTATAATGCTCTCCCAGGTTTGCAAAAGATGGTAACAGGTATGCCAGTTTTTTCTTTTGAGCATGATAGTATTTGTAGAGATTGTTCTCTTGGTAAAAATACAAAGAAAACTTACCATCACAATAATAGAAAGATAATGGTATTTTAGATCTTATTCATTCTGATCTCCATGGACCTATGACTGCTCCGTCCATGAATGGTTGCCTTTATTATATCATTTATATTGATGATTGCTCTCGTAAAACCTGGATTTATTTTCTGAAAAATAAAGATGAATCCTTTGGTAAATTTCAGGATTTTAAGAATCTTGTTGAGAATTAGACAGGTAGACATATCCATGTTTTCATAACATACAATGGAAAAGAGTTTGACTCCCACAAGTATGATGATCTATGTCGGGCTTATGGGATTAAGATGGAGTTGATTGTGCCTTATAATCCCCAACAAAATGGGGTTGCAAAAAGAAAGAATAGGACAATTTGTGAAGCATCTAGAGCTATGATGTATGATCAGAATCTTCCATTGTCTCTTTGGGCCGAAGCTACAAGTACTACAATCTATATTCAGAACAAGTGTCCTTATAAAGCCCTGGAAGAGAAAACTTAGGAAGAAGTCTTCACGGGTAAGAAGCCTTCAATTGATCATTTGGGAATTTTTGGTAGTCTTGTCTACATTCATGTACCAAAAGAAAGGAGGACTAAGTTAGAGCCCTCTAGAAAGAAAGGCACTTTTGTGGGGTACAATGAGACCTCAAAATCATATTGAATCTATGTGCCAAGGCAAAAGTATATAGAGGTCAGTAGAGATGTGACCTTCCATGAGGAAGCTTCCTTTTGTCATTCCATAGAACTTCCCTATGATACAGAGGAGCAGGAAGCTCCATCGCAAGAACCTTTAGATTCACAACTTTCAGATGAGCAGAGGGAGAACGCCAGAGAGCCTTCAGTGGACCCCATAAGGGATTCTATTGAGTTGCCCCTAGAGAAACCTCATGCCAAAAGGAAGCCAAAATGGTGTCATGGAATTTTAAAGGAAGCAGAAAAACACGCAACACCTAAAGGTACTTTCGGAGAAAGCAAGAAGCCAAATAAATACTCAGGTTTGATAGCTCAGTTGAATATTGTGATTGACTCTGAACCTTCCACTTTTGATGAGGTTGTTAAACATAAAGTGTGGAAGGATGCTATGATAGAACAATACGATTTAATATTGAAGAATGAAGTATGGGAAGTAGTCCCAAGACCTCAAGGAAAATCAATAGTAACTTCTAAATGGATTTACAAAATAAAGCATGCAGCAGATGGTAGTGTTGAAATATTCAAAGCTAGATTTGTGGTTCGTGGTTTCTCTCAGAAAGAGGGAATCGATTATTATGAGATTTTTGCTCTTGTTTCCGGGTATACCTCTATCAGAGTCATCATTTCTCTTGCTTCAGTTTTCTATTGGAAACTTCACCAAATTGATGTTAAGACTTCTTTTCTTAATGGTGAAATTGAGCAAGAAAATTATATAGAGAAGCCTGAGGGTTTTCTGATCAATGGGAAAGAATACCACGTCTACAAACTCAAGAAAGCTTTGTATGGATTGAAACAGGATCCGAGAGCTTAGTATGGAAGAATTGAGAGTTTTCTTTAGAGTCTTGGGTTCTCCAAGAGTATAGCAGATCATAATCTTTATATAAAGATTGTGAAGAATCATCTTGTTATATTAGTTTTTTATGTGGATGATTTGTTCCTTACTGGAGAGGAACATTTGATAGCTCAGACTAAGAGGGAATTACCAACAGAGTTTGATCTTATGCATTACTTTCTTGGTTTAGAGGTGTGGCAGAAACATGGTGAGATCTTTCTCTCACAAAGTAAGTATGCAGTGATGTGTTTCGTAGATTTGAGATGTTGGACTGTAAGTCCATGACCACACCTATGATTTCTAACCTGAAGAAGTTACATGCTCAAGTTGTAGGTTCAAATACAGAAGACCCTACATTATATTGTCAGATTATTGGGTCCTTGATGTATCTAATAAGCACGACACCGAACATTTGTTATGCAGTGAATGCCCTTAGTCAGTTTATGTGTAATCCAAAACACATTCATATGGTTTTTGCTAAACATATTCTCATATATGTCCAGGGGACTATAGCTTATGGGCTTAGATACACTTCTAGTGGATGTGTAATACTTCATGGCTATACAGATTTAGATTGGATGGGCAGTACATTGGACCGGAAGAGCACTTATGGATATTGTTTCAGTTTGGATTCAACTATGATCTCTTGTTCCAGCAAGAAGCATGGCTCCATAGCCCAAAGCACTGTAGAGGCATAATACATTGTTGCAAGTGTTGCTCGTAGAGAAGCAATGTGGCTCAGAAAGCTACTCTCATATTTGTTCAGTGTTGAGTTGGAACCCACAGTAATTCACTGTGATAACCATAGTTGTATAAAGCTCTCCGAGAATCACGTTTTTCATGACAGATCGAAACACATTGAGATGAGATATCACTATGTTTGGGACATTGTGTAGAAGAAAATTCTCAGTATTCAGTTTGTTCTGACAGTGGAACAAACTGTAGATATTTTGACCGAGCTTCTGTCATTGACAAAGTTTGTATACTTTCGAGACAAGCTTGGTGTTGTTGAGAATGCTTCTCTTGATGAGAGGGAGTGTTAAAATTAATGTAGTTGCAAGAGCCATTCTCTAGGAAGATGGAAAAGACCCTGGTTGTAATCTAGGGGCCCCAATACACTCCTGGGGTTCTTGGTCTAGGACCAAGTAGTTAGAGCCATGGAAAAAGACCCTAGTTGGGCCCCCAATGTATTGTTGAGGTTCTTGGTCGAGGACCAAGTAGTTTGATGGTATAAGTCTCTAGATGTGTTCTAGGGCCCTGGATGTCTTCCAAGGAATCCTTGCTTCATGCTTGGATTGATCCTTGGTTTTGTACCATGGTGGATAAGACCCTAGTTGTGATATAACCCCCCCCTGCCCCCATATGTGTTCTGGGGTATCCTGGACTAGGACCAAGAAGTTTCTTGGTTAAGTACCAAGTTGAGATGATGTGTGGTCTTCTTCTCTCCCAAGATGGTCCATGCGACTTGGGAGCAGTTAAGAAGAAGGGCATGATCACATCATTGAGCCTCCTTGTATGTTGGGATGGTAAAAGCTTATAAGTTATACCATGAGACTCATGTGGACAAATCTGCCATCAAAGAAGAACTTAACCTTTGGCTTTGTCTTATTGTTTATTAATGAAAACCCCTTGCTTGAGTTATGCCCCCCCTATTTGTTGATGTCGTGTTGGTTCATTTCTTTACTCCTTCCTAAAGAAAAGTTGGTTGCTTTTATCTTGAAACGCCTCTCATTGACTTGTCTTATTTACTTGTTGACTTTTGATTTGTCATTTAATATTTTAAATGTTAAATTATTAATTGTTTATTTGTTAGGTATTAAACCTAACGCTAAAGTTATGGCAAGTAAGATAACATGATTATCCCTAACCCTACCTACCTAAAACTATAAAAGAGTGATCTATCCCTCACTTGCTACATTCACTCACTCACTCTCTTAGCCGAGTTTATGACTGAGGTTTTTGGATGCGACTATGTTCGACAGGGGTTTAGTTTGTTGCAACTCTGTTGGATAGGGATTTAGTTTGTTCTGGCTCTTCTAGATCAAGTTTATCAACTCCTTCCTCGTGTGTGTGTGGTATGCTCCAACTGTCGTGGGGTTATCCCCTTCAGCCCTCACTATTTCAACCAGATGTAGAAGGTTTTTCTGGTTACTGATTGGTGTTCTGGATCTTCTTGCGGGTGTCGCCTTGCTGTCTAGATTATGTCACCTTAACCATTTTGTTGGTGTCGCCCTTATGTGTTGCCTCACCTTGTATGGTAGCATCCCTAATACTATTGTGAACTGGACTATTGGGGTTGTTTTGGAACTGTTGATATTTGAAGCAGATTTATGTGGGATGAAAGTGTTAAGGTTGTTTTTGGTTTCTTTTCCAGCCCTAGGTTGGATAGTGTTGTTTTGCTTTCATCCCTATTACTTGACAGTGGCATGATCCTTAGATTCTCAGCCTGCTGATTTGTTTTCGGGTTTACTATCCTAAAAGTTCTTCTTGGCACTGTCCACATGATCATGATGAGATTTACCCTGAGGGTAGTATCCATGTTCCATTAAGCTTTTTATGAGCATACATTAAGGAGGGTAACAACAACATATCGGGTATTTTGTTCCTTGTTTTTTAGCTAAGGAAACTTTCAGGTCTACGTTATGCTACTTACTGATTTATGTTATTAGATTATGCATCAGAAATTTTAATGTGTTGTTGAGATAGAATTACAGTAGTAAATGTTTGGAAATTAAAAGAAAATATTTTTGTTTCTAGCTAGTCTACTTTTTGCCCTTAAATTCTAACAAATATATTCATGGCTTATCTTGATTTGATAATTTATTTTTTTATTTTTAGGTCATTTTGATTAAATAAGTTTTTGTACTTTTCTATATTTTTTTTCTCATGCTTTTAAGTTTGTTTGATTGTTATTATTTTTTGATGGTAGATTATTTGGCATTTGCAATTTTTCTAAGATTTCTTTTTGTTTTTGTCAGTTTGCTTGAATTTTGAAAGGGGTTATAATCCTCGACAAATAAATGATAGCATTTGGGTCGTGATTCAATGCTTGCCTACAACTAAGAGTGTAACACCTAGTCATCTATACAAAGTTTTATCACTTATAAGTAGAATTTCTAGATTTATGGTGGAACTCCTTGGTTAACATGAATTCATATTTATAACACTGACACATTTACACTTTAGGCTTTTTATAGATTGCTTTTTCTTAGCCCCATTCACCTCACTTTAAAGTAGCTAATACCTAAAATGATTGATGGAAGGAAGATCTTAAGCTAAACTTTGGAAGTGAGTATACTACCAAGCAAATCTAAATAACTCTTGTATCACCCCACTTCGCTAAACACCTAATTGCACATGCAATACATATATACAAATCATTAAAGGTGTAACATAATAAAAGGGAAGTTGAAAGCACTTTGTAGTGTGGGAAGTACAAGTAAACATGACGGGGCTATAGACACTCACCAACAATGGGGACATACTTGTATGATACTAAGGCACCTTCGTCGGGGCTATGGACGCTCTTGGGCAGCGAAGCAATGCCGAGGTAAAGAGAGATGATGAACACACATAGGCAATTGTTTATTCACCCAACCTCAAATCAATTGTTTGTGTATTGAAAGATAAGGAAAATTGACCTCATAAATTGGCTTGAAGAGGTGGTCTGTTAGTTACCCGGTGTCTGTGTTTAGTGTGAATATCTTTTAAATTCATGATGGTACCCGTAATTAAGGGATATGTCTTCACTGTCATTGGGCTTATGTTTAACATTTTGTGTGAATAAGTCTTTTGGATAATGGTAGACAAAGATAATTGCTTCGCCCAATGTGTCGCCATTTGTTGAGGCCTCAATAACTCTCCTTAATTTTTACAAAAATAAAGGGGACCCCATTGGAATTTTGGAAAACACACTTTTTCCTGTATTTGATTTTGTTTCGCTTGATTTGTTTTTATTTTCTTTGTTATTTGGTTTTGCATGGCATCATATTGTGGCTTGAGTTTGTTTTCCTACGTAGTTTAAACATTCTTTTATTCCCAATTTGATCTTTCTCCCTCACTTTGACATTGTAAAAATGATATTATTTTCACTCTGGTTGGTTGCTTGAATGATCATAATTCTTAGATTATTTCATACACTGTTTTCTCATTTCTTAAAGGAGAGATTATATGATTCACACTTTACTTCGGTATTTTGAGGTATTAAAGAGAAATAGTGAAAGCATTAAAAAGATTCACACTTAAACTTCCAATGCATTTACATTATGTAAAGGTGTCTATATATCAATTAATAATATGCCATTGTTTGCATATTTTAACTTATGACATCCTTTACATTTGTCACCCAATCTCAAACTCTCAAAATTGGTTTAATAGGCCATCACATTTTGATTAATTTTATTGCGTTCAATGATAAAGGAATAAAGATATAACCTGACATATTCATTGGTTACCATACTGAGGAAAACAATGATTCTAAAACGTTTGATTTTGCATACAGACCAACACATTTGCATCTTTTAATAATCATATCAGCAATGGAGGTCGCAACCATTTTGTTAGAGATAAGGGATCAACTAGCAATGGTATAATAAAGCTAACAACGTGCCACCTAAAGGTTTTTAGTGCGCAAGGGCAATTGGAAAAGCTCAAGATCAAAGTCAAACAACTTGTTTTTACCAAAAGATCCCATGTGTCTTACAATTGTTCTCAAAAAAATCAAATTGATAATTTTAGTGAGTATTGGGCATTCTAAGGAAGCCAGAAAATAAGAAATGATCACAACAACATCTATACTTGTTATTTAATCAACGAGAATCCCAATGCCTTCTCCATTCTTTGAATCGGTTGCTCTATTTTCTTTTCCTCTTTGTTAAAAAAGAGTAATAAACGGGATGGAAACCTCATTATAGATTATCCCGATCTAGTTTTGGATTTATATCCACAAGCCCTGATTCACAGAATTGTAGAGAGGATACCATTAGATCAAAATGGTCTCACGATGTTACTAAGGAGGTGTCAGAGATTGTGAAGGAGTTGAGCTATGATATCACTGACCAGGCTGGATACAAGATCGCTCAGAATCACACCACAAGATCATTGAAGGAAGTACCATATCGTCGACAGTGATGGAAATAGATAGTTGTAGCATGTAAACCAAATGGAAATAATATAGAGTTTGATGAGATCACAAATGAGATTTGATTCCTTAGCTCAGTGAAGTGGAATATTTGTTCGTGAAAATAGAGACAGGACACAATCACAATGGTGCAACAAGATTGAGGAAGCTGCAATCAAATCATAGATATGATACAATCAGATTGTATGGTACAATGATGTCGTTGGGAGTTCGTAGAGGTGCCAAAGGGGTCGTAGATGTTGCAACCATGTCATTGAATGTGCAATGAGATTTGAAAGTCGAAGATCTGGCATTTTTGAAGGGGTTAGTTTCCAAGAGAAAACACAAGTTCACATATAAAAGAACCACGAATGTGTAATTGTCGGGGGTGAGGCAGGACTTGGAAAATGGAGGTTGAAGGCTGAATCTAAGGAAAGAAGAAAAACTAGTGCTATCAATTTTTTTCTCTTGAAATCATATGTATTTTGGGTTGGAAAGCAACAATCGAACCTTGTGCACTATTTTCAAGGCCAAAGGACTTGGTGAAAGACTTTGAGGTCTATCAATTATAATCAATTTTGATACCATTATCATTGTTGAGTATAATGAAAGAGTTCTCTTCTATTTTTCCCAAATTCTGCTCAAGACAAGTATAATTTTGTATGGTGTGCACTATCGCCGACATATGCAAAGTTATGTTTGTTTAAAATTGTTGATAAACTATATTTTATTGTTGGTATGAATTGGGCAACTGAATTATTGGATGTGAGTATGCATATTTGTGATTTCTTGGTAAATGTTTACTAAGTTGATTACTGATATATATTTGTTTTAACTATTGTCTGGAAATGTGAACTATTTCCTTAGTTTGACAACTTATATTTATTTGATGTTCAATTTCTATTAATCCTCCATGTTAAGTGTGAGTATGGATATCTATGTTTTTCTCGGTAATTATTTACTAAGTTAAGGCTAACATGTATTTGATTTAATTGTTATCAAGTTGTCTAAACTATTTCTATAGCTTGATAACTTATCTTTATCTCATGTTCAATATATGTTATTCGTCTTGCTCCTAATTGGGATGATATGAACTACTTTTATATCCCATTAGGAAGTGTAGCTTTAGAATAGGGTTAGATTAATTGTTTCTGTTTTCTGCATAATAGCTTAGAAGAGATTCAAAGAAAGTCTCATTTCAAGGAGAAAATCCTCCTTAGTGGCAATTGGGCCCACACAACGATGAGGATTTCCATCCCAGACGAGTATAGGCCTAATTGGGGCCTTGATCGAGCAATTTCTCCATGTGGGTTGTCAGGAATTTTTGTCCATGTTGATTGTCAAGAATTTTACCAGGCATCAACACATTGTAACCAAGTTATTATTTTACCTGTACCAAAATGACCATAAACGAGAAAAGTATGTGCTTCTTTGATTACATGCACTCTTTCATCTCGTGGAATACACAATTTACCCAAATGATATAACAAATTGTCATGTAAATGATAATCTAATTCTTCCACTTTAGTACCATGGATTAGTGTTTCATATACATCCTTAAAATTTTCATCTCTAGCATAATATTCAATGTAAATTTCATGAGCTAATGAACTATTCTATAAAAAAATGGATGCATTAACAGAAGGTCTAGATAACACACCGAGAACTTTGTTTTGTATACCTTCTTATACCCAATGACAAAATGTAATTGTTGCAAGAATCCCATCCACTGGAAATGACATGACTGTTGTAGCTTGGTTTGTGATTTGAGATACTGCAAAGGTTGATGATTTGTATGAATGATTGTCTCTTTTCCCATCAAATAGTGTTTCCACTTCTTCACACTATGAACCAAAGCACACAATTCCTTGTCATAAGTAGGATAGTTTCTTACTGCACTAGTGAAGGTCTCATAATAGTAACAAATTGGTTTCCTCATTTGTATTAACACTACTCCCATGGCATAATCACTTGCATCGATTTCAATCTCAAATGGTTGTTGTAAATCTAGAAATGCTAGAACTAGGGTTGTATTGATCTTTTCTTTCAAGGTCTCGAAGGATTTTTGTTGTTTTCATCCCCACTGAAAGACCTGCTTAGTATGTAGTATACCCAGGGAGGTACCCAATGGGAATGTGGCTATGTATTATTAGTGGAGGTCATTCAATGTAAGGTGGTCTAGGTCCACTATAGTATTAAATAAGGCCCACTATGGTAGTTAGATATAATAAATAGGCTTTCTAGAAGATTATTTCTCTAGAATGTTCTTAGGAGATAAAGATTGCTATATAAAGAAGTGTAAGCAATGTATTGAGGCATGGTGAAGAGTATTGATATTGTAATAAGCAAGTATTGCTTGAGAAGTGCATTCCTTCCATAAGAAATAATATATTGTGTTACCCTACCTCAAGGGTTTTATATACATTCTTGTGTTCAGTATTCTGGTGAACGGTTTGGTTTATTATTGTTTATTTCTGAAGTGTGTTTGCAGATCTATTCAGGTATATAACAATTGGTATCTGAGCTTTTTCATTGGCCAAAGAAGGGAAGAAATTTTTGGGTTCATTTTGCATATTGTTTGAAAGGAAAAAAGGGGGCGCTGCACTTTAGAATCAGTTCAAAACTTTCTACTCAAAATTTGCAAAAAATAAATGGATATTTGAATTCCTCTCGGAAAATACCCAATTTAAAAATAAAATAAAATCAATCGAAACGGAGTCCGGGAAGTAAAGTTGAGCATTTTAAATTCGGTCATTTTTCAGGGGTTTTCCGAAAAAAACCGCACGATTTGCACAATCAATTCTTTATAAACCCTTGTTTTTGTTGAATATTTCTCTAAGAAAGATGATTTTTACTGGAAAGGATGATGGCCCTCGTATTGAATAATTTCTGAAATAAGGAAGGTCCTTTTGGAAAAATAATTGGAAAGGTATAGTCAATTTACGCTTACAAGGTGATGCGGCCATTTGGTGGGAGTCACCTGATTATAGAAAAATGATGGCACTCTCTGATGAACAATTTGACCAAGTGTTTTTAGACAAATGGTCTCATGCCAAGAGTAAGGATAAAGAAAAAACCAAATGTTTAGTTTCACGTGGCAACTCTATATTATATATTCATGGTTGTATTCATAAAGAAAATATCATTGTTTTTATTAAGTCTAGTTGCATGCATAATTTTATCAATATTAAGTTGGTTAGTAGATCGCAAGTTCCTACCAAAAAAATTAAAAGCACACAGGTTGAGGGTGAAAATATTCAAATTTTTAAAGATTTGAAGATCACCATGGACAAATATGTGTTTCATTCTGATTTTCATGCTAAAGATATGGTTGATGTGGATGTTGTTTTGGGATATCCTTGGATGGAACCAATTGGTACAATTAATATTAATGTGCAAAAGAAGTTTATAAAGCTTTGGTACAAGAAAAATAAAATTAAATTGCAGGATGTGTCTCTTAGTAAGAAAGAAGGGCCTATGGGGGAAAGCAAATAAGTTACTACAGAGTCTGAAGTTGAATCAAAGGCAGAGTCTATAGAAGGATATGAAGCAAATCCATAGGAAGGACATAATAAAGAAGATAAGGAGGTCGTTGACTCAAAGGCACAAAGTGATGCGTATTTGAAGAAAAAATAACCAATTCTTACAGTTGTTGTATATTTCCATCCACATCATATCAAGAAACAACAATCATCAAGACAAGGGTGCGAACATCAACACACTTATGCACCAGCAGGGAACCAGAAAGGAAACCAATCAAGAGGTGCATGGAGGCCTACCAACACTACAGGAACACATCAGGCTAGAGAACCAATCCCATGGAAACATCGGCATGATGCGGAGCAAGGTGGTAAGGAAATGGTTGGACATGATGTTCATCTTCCATTAGGATGGATGGATGGTCGTACTTGGTACCAATTGGATACAATTCTTGGTTGGTCATATTATATGGTTTCTTCTCATGTTTTGAGGATGAAACATGCTCAAGGGGGGTGGAATGTAGTATACCTAGGGAGGGAATATGGGAGGGTACCCAGTGGGAATGTGGTTATGTATTATTAGTGGAGGCCATTCAATGTAAGGTGGACTAGGTCCACTATAGTACTAAATAGGGCCCACTATGGTAGTTAGATATAATAAATAGGCTTTCTAGAAGATTCCTTCTCTAGAGTGTTCCTAGAGAATAATGATTGCTATATAAAGAAGTGTAAACAATGTATTGAGGCATGGTGAAGAAGATTTATATTATACCAAACAAGTATCGCTTGAGGAGTGCATTCCTTCCATAAGGTATAATATATGGTGGTACCTTACCTAAAGGGTTTTGTCTACATTTTTTTGTTCAATATTCTCGTGAATGGCTTGGTTTATTTTTGGTTATTTCCAAAGTGTATTTTCATATCTATTAAGGTATATAACATAGTACTTTTCAAAACATGTAGAGGAGATGTAATAAAAGAAATGTTAGCAATGAACTTCCTCCAATATTAAATTGCCCCCAGGAAGCTCCTAACTTTTGTTACATTACTAGGCTTAGTCCACTTCATAATGGCTTCAACTTTAGGGGGATCAATTTTCAATTCACCAACCCCTACCATATAGCTCAAATAAACTAAAGATGTTTTCCAAAATTCACATTTTGACATCTTTAGGCACAATTTCTCCTTTTTCAAAACATCTAAGACTTTCCTAATATGCTTTACACGATCTTCCCAACTTTTACTAAAAATCTATATATCATCTAAGTAGACTATTACAAAATCATCTATGAATCACCTAAATACATCATTCATAACCCTCATGAAAGTAGCATAAGCATTACAAACCCCAAAGGGCATAACCAACCATTCAAATAAACCTCATGAAAGTAGCAGAAGCATTACAAACCCCAAAGGGCATAACCAACCATTCAAATAAACCTTGTTTTGTTTTGAAAGCGGTTTTACAAATATCATCTTCAAAAATCCTCACTTGATGATAACCACTTCTTAAGTCCAACTTAGTGAAATAAATTGCATTTTTAATTCATCCAATAAATCATCAATATGAGGAAGAGGGTAATTGTTTTTCATCTTAATTTTGTTCATTGCCCAAAAATCCACACACATTCTCCATGTACCGTCTTTCTTTGGTACCAACAAAATGGGTGATCTGCATGGAGAAGTACTTGGAAGGATGACTCATTTCTCGAGCAACTCTTGAACTTGCTTTTTTATTTCTTCATTCTCAAGCACATATAACCTATACATGCAAATGTTAGGAAGAGGTGCATATTGTTGCAGTTGAATCACATGTTATATCTCTCTCCTTGTAGGTAATCCTTCTGGTTTGTGAAACACTTCATCGTAGTTAGAAAGAATCTTAACTAATCAATCTTTATGTTTAGGATCACATCTTTTGAAAGCTTTGGATTTATCACCATCCTTAGCTTTTACAATCATGAGTAAACAATTCGTGTTTGCAATTACAAGCCTTTTCATTTGTCTTGTAGTAAAAAGAGACAAGTTAGTCTTCTCATGATGGGATCTTACAATATATTCAACCCTATTCTTTGTAAGATGATACTTGTACTCCTTGCAGAAGAAAGTTTTCTTGTCATACAAATAAGGACTTCGCAAAGCAATTCCACAAATATCAAGTGGTAGGACATCTAACTCTACCTCATCTATGAACTTAGAGGTGATTGAAAATCTCAACTTACATAGTTTAGATACTTGTAACTTGGCATCTTCACATACCCATCCCAAATGATGCGCTTTTGGTTGAGGCTTGGTTTAAAGTCCCAATGTTTTAACAATTTTTTCAGAAATGAGATTAGCTTGTGAATCACTATCAAAGAGTGTATCAATATTAGTAAGATTTGAGATGACTGTAATATGGAACAACTCACTTATTTTCCTCTCATCATGCATAATTTCATATTTTAAAGAATGAGTATTAGTGGTAGAATTAGCAGAAGAAGATGTACCTTGTGTTCCCATGGTTGTGATCTTGGTTTCATCATGTGAATCCAATCCAAGATTTTGTTGGTGTTGAGTTTCGGTACCTTGGGAATTGGTCCCCTAGTGTTATTGATGTGCCTAACACTAAAGGGGGAAAA
>JZKD02S2096182.1:248737-259803 GCA_000966675.3 Picea glauca
GAATTCATTGTTCACTTTGAATTTGAGTGAAGAGAATAGGAGAAGGTGATTGGGAATAATTATGAAGGAAGGGCGCACCAAGAGAAGGAGGGCACATTTGTTGAGATGGGAATTTGAGAAGAATGGGAATAATTATCAAGGCATTGGGAAACATATGAAGAAGGGCACAGACTTCAAGGGAAAGGGTGCACTTCATCTTGAGAAAAGGGTGCACAAGAAGGGCGCACTTCAAGGAACTACTGACACTTGTATCATGGCAGATTGGGCAACTAACTAGAGCTAAGTTGGCTTGTTATCTTTGCTATAATTTTTTCCCTCAAACTCCATAATAAATTCTGCTCTTCACTGGTTTTCCCCATGGGGTTTTTTCCAGGCTCATGTTGACCAAAAATCTATGAGTACAAATCTGTGGTGTGCATGTGTTTTATTATCAAAATTAAGTGGTAAATATCAAGAGGTGTATTTATTGTTTTAATGTATGTTTAAAGAGTTAACATGGACAACAAAACTTCCATAAACAAACCTTTCAAACAACACCATTAAAAGAGCACTAGATTAGTCCAAAAAGGTAGTCCTAAACAACAACAAGAACAAACATGTTAACAACCCTTAAATAGTTTCCAAATCATACATGTGAGTAACCTTTAAACAGTCTCAAATAGTGACAAAGGCATACTTGTGTTCACAGCCTTAAGGAGCCTAAAACATCTTCAGTTGGATTGTAATTGTAGTTTTCTTATTACCCTTCTTATTTATGAATTTGTTTGGTATAAGTTATTGATGGAGTTTCCAACACTTAGCCTCAGTATGTCCTTCATTTTTGCAATGTGAACATGAAGGCTTCTCATCTTCTTTCTTTACTATGGTTTTTCGTTTCATTTTACCCTTTCCTTTGCGCTTGACTTCAACTGGTCGAACTGATTTCTTTCAGAAGTTGTCCTTGACATTCTTCCCCCTTGACTCAATATGAGTAGCTTGGACACAAACATCATCAAGATTAGTTGGATTAAACATAATAATAGTATGTCTCAAATAATTATTCAACCCACCAATATACTTCAAAAGAGTTTCTTTCATATAAAGAGGAATACCCAATGTCAATGATCTATTTCTAAACTCTTGATTATAGTCTTGCACATTCTAGCCTCTATTTTCCCTTAGATTTTGGAAATCCATCATTGCTTGTTGCATATACCCTAAAGGATAAAATTGCTTCTTTAATGCAACGATGAATTCATACAATGAAGATATCATTTTACCTTTCTTGAGAAGATCTTGATTCTTACTCTCCCACCATATCAATGTTGTGCCTCTCAGTCGGAGAGTAGCTAATTGGAATTTTGCTTCTTTGTCCACAAATTTTTGAACCTTGCAATATCTAATGATCCAATTTCTCTGCATGAATCTCTCCTTTATAATTTGGCGGATCAATTTTTATGTCTAATTTCAACGTAGGCAAATTAGAATCGGATTTCTTTGGTTGTTTTTTTTTTTAGTGGAATTGAAGAAGAACTTGAACTTGAAGGAGAGGATGGAGATGGAGGAGTCTTTGGAGGGTCACCACCACCTTATCCTTTACCTTGACTCAAGCCTTCTTCATTATTATTTTACACCTCATATAATTCTTCCACCGTGGTCTTCATCTCCAAAAAATCTTTTCAAAACATCACTTCAAATTCGAAGGGGTTTTCTTCCTTTGGATATTCCATTTCTTGCCTTTAGAATGCACGTCTCAAACCAATCTCAGGATTGTACTCTTCAAGCGAACCTTCTCCTTGCTTGAGATTAGACCTAGTTAGCATTCAACACCAACACTTGTGCAAATCCAAATCAGTGTATCTCTAATCAACAACTTTGACACAACTTTGACACCAAACTTGATCCATAATTTAGTGTTAAAGGCTTCATTTTAAAAAAAAGTCGCTAATTCATATTCTTATAACCAACTTCTCATTTTTTTGCAATTGCATTAAAAAGATAGTTGAATGAATTAAAAACCAACATTCGAGGATTAAAATTTAAAAGCAAGAACTGAAATAACACATGAAATACTCAACAAATTTATAATGAAGTTCACCCATATGGGCTATGTCTCTATGTCCACTTCAAATGATGAACCGATCCATTCAAAGAGATGTGAAGTATAATTTTACATCAAATGTTGGCTTCACATCGAGTGTTGCATGATTTGTAATTTCTTGAAGACAACGCTTTGTTGAGCACTTTCCTCCTTCTCATACAACTTTCAATCATCATTGTTCTCTACTAAGATCCTCAAATCTTGTGGCCTACTTGTTCACGGGATTTGTTGCTACACTACAAGTTGATCATGATCCCCACCAACAATTATAATAAGCATAGTCCCTCACCAACAAAAAAACTATCAGAGCCACATAAAATATAAGAACCAAAGAAAATCAAGCCCTAAACACCATGCTTATCTCCTCCAAGTTCCATCAGAGCCACTGCCTTTGTTACCCCTGGATTGGGCCAGCTTAACAATGATGTTTATGCCATTTAGAACCTTTCCATTCATTGCATTGATGGCATCCCTCATTTATTGCTTGTAGTCGAAGGTCACAAGGCCAAATCCATGGGATCTGTCAGTTCTCCAGTCACTTATAATCTTTGACTCTGAAAATTCCCCAAAGGGACAGAAAGCATCCTGTAGGATTCTTTCGTCTCGATGCTTGTAATCTCCCTTATATCATTTCCAAAGCTAAAATTTATTTGTGGTGCCACAATGTGCATAGAGGAAATCATGGATCATTGAGGCATATGAGTGACATGTGAAGCCACGTCTTGTTTGCTTGGTTGGGACGGAAGCTTCCAAAGACCAAACCAACCCATTATGTGGCATTTTCTAACTATATTAGTTGGGCAAAATCCTCCTGGATCACTAGTACTTGTGATATTTTTTTGTATCTATGATACATTGTTCAAGTATTTTTTAAGCTAGTCTCCAACAAGTATGCAATTATTAGGTTGGAAAGGAGAAAACACAAGGCGGAGAGGATAATCTTTCTTGTTTTCTTTTCAAATAAAATTTACAGCATTAGAAATTATATAGCATAACAAATATGCAATACTAATCTCAACATTTTAAATGGACTATAAATATTCTAACCTAATATTTTAAATGGACAATAATAATTCTAACCAAATAGGTGTAAAGTTATCTACAATTTGGTAACTTATAATTGGAAGTAAAACACTTGATATATGTAATGCTCTACCAATCCTCATTAATGGGTGTGCAACAATGAAAATATATAGCCTTACACGAGTGAAAATCATTGCTAAAAAACCTATGTTATGCACAACTGAAGGATTTGTTTCATGAGTTCATGAAGGAATGTGTGCACTATTGAATGTCATTTGGTGGAGTCCTAAGCAAGAAGCCCAATTTTGAGCCCTGCTATTATTTCTAAAGGTAATTTATTTGTCCCATTTATCTACCATACTTGGTATGATCCCATGCAATTCCAATTCTGAGCATTTAGAGATACTCGAGGAGTTTAATCCAAAAATGTTGTCTATGATCTAGTATTGGGGTAGAAAGTTGCTTCGATATTTCTCGTAGCAAAGTAAAGAACCACTTTAAGCCGAAGCATTGTCAACAATTGTATAGAAGTGAAAGGGTGCAATATTAAAATAAATTAGGACAAACTTTGTCGATGTCAAAGGTCAAAGAAAAACATAGATAAAACTAAACTCAAGAATATTTGTTTAATGGCATGATGGTAAATTGTTATTCTCAGTAAACAGATCACAATACCCAAAGAACTACAAATTACATTCTAACACAAAGTACATTTTGACATAAACAATACAAATTACATTTTAGCACTCCATTCAAACTTCATCACTTTACACCAGCTAGGACAATTGCTAGTACTAGATGTAATTAATCGATTCCTAATGTCAACGGAAGGTGTAACTCCTATTCCTAGGGGTTAAAAGTTCAAACACATCCTTTCATTATTGACCAACAACCTTAGTCGGCCAAAAAACTTGAAAATCAAAATGATTAACATGGAGCATCGACACATTAGTGTCCATTAGTATGTTAATGAAGTCAAGAAATGTTGACAATAATAATAATAAAGTATGTGTCGGTTGGCACATTAATGGAGTCAAGCAACAACAATGATAATGAAAATAATAATAATAACAATAATAAAGAGTTGTAGCACCAATCCATGCATGCTCACATTCCAAGAAAAACATTATCCCCTACTAACATGGGCACTTGACTCGAGTGACTCATCGCAAAGCTTCTTACACACATGTGTGAGTGTATGAGTTGGCCAATATCATTGGTTCTAAAAGTTGCAACAATATATGCTATGCATGTGAAAATAAATTAATAATTGAGAGGATAAAAGGGCCATAAATGAAGTGGTTTCAACTATTGTTTCATGTCAGTATGGTCCTTCAATTTTCCTTGCCTAATGTTAGCTATGGTGATTACACCACCAGAGAGGGCACCCACAACGTAACTATAACAGTTGTAAAATTCATAAATACCCTTGGCATTCAACTATTTTACATCATGATACAAACTTAATGTGTAGATTTGATTAAGATTTGACACGGGTTTCTTCTTTTTTTAACTGTAACTAGAATATTTTTTATTAAGAAAAAGTTGCAGCAAATCTTGTAGTGAGAGTGCATCATAAAATGTCTCAAGAAAGTACCAATCAAGTTTAAAAAGACATTAACTACTAGCATAAAGTTGTACAACACAAGAAGTTTTAGATGCACGACGGTCCAAAAAAGACTTGTAGTATATATCCTATAGAACATACCTAAAACCCTAAGAACTTTGAAATACATTAAAGCTTAACAAAATGCATGTTTGTTGGTGGCTTCATCTGCTACTTCCTTGGTTGAGTCTAGAGCTTGCTTGACCAATTCTAAATTCTCTGGGAGCTGATGTATTATATCCTCATCCCTTGGTCTCTCGTAGTTTAAATTGATTAATTGCACCTGGTTGGAGGCTCTAAATTGCTCACCCTTAAACAATTTGACTACCATATTCTTGAGTTTATTTCATTCTGCCTCCACCTCATTAATTTGTTGTTTCTATTGCACCAGAGTACCCATTATAGTTTCAATTTGGGATGTGACATGACTATCCTACTCACAAATTTTCTCATAATCCATAAGAATCGAGCTTTAGTTGCCTTGTATTTCTTACTCATGCATCCGCAGAGCTCATTGAATCTCCTAAAGTTCCATGTAATCCATTTGAATAGAGAAATGAACCAACTCACAGAACTAGGAAGAAATTTCTTTGGAATTTTTGTTGTCATCCCTTATCACAATAACTAGGTTGCACTCAATACAAGGTATGAGTGAAAGATGATCAAAATTAACCCAATGAGCACTACCTCGTTCGAAAATGCATAAGGGAATCTAAGAAAACAACAAAAAGACCAAGGGTGAACCTCTTATATGCATAATTGAGTGGCATGAAGCAAATAACCAACCATAATTCTGATAAGATTTTGTCATGTTATGAGTGGATACCAAAAAAAAAGAATAAAAAAAAAGGAGCCCAAAACCCATCTATCACCATTAATTAACTGAAAGTCCTTAAATTGAGAGACAAATCCACTATCAAAGAGCACATAATTGAACTCCCTCAAACTGAGATGGGAGGCTAGCTCAATACTTGTCAAACCATCAGGAAGAAAGGACGACAAAGGAGACAACTTACTTATTTGACAAAGAATGAGAGATATTGATACAACTAGCTAGACTAGGAGACTGAAAATCACCAAATTAAACCTCATGTTGAAGTGCCAAGGACGTTTCATGAGATAACCAAACCATATTGCCATAATCCCACATAGCTTAGGGGAAATATTGTTCACCATTTCAAAATCATGCAAAGAGGATATAATCCTTTCAAAAGGGCATAAGCTTCAGCCTAATTATTAGTGGATATGCCCATACTCCAAGAAAATGCAAATATTGTTGTTTCTCCAGGGTCTATGATAACCCCTCCCACACTTTCCACCCCAAAGATTTGACATAGGATTGATATTGGCCATTCTGTAGATATCAATGACCAATATGGTGTTTAGGTTGTTTTCTCATTGCATTGGGTTTATTCACTCCTTATTAGACTCATTCAAGCAGGCATAGGCTTGAGAGGTTGAACCTTTCCTCTACTAAATAGTTTGTTCATGGTGCATGGGAAATCCCTAATCGCAAAGGCTTTTGCATAGGATTTAATCCTTTTGTGGATTCAAGGGTCTCGAGTCCCAAGCCCTCGACATCAATGGAGCTTTCCCTTGCTTAGAAAAAGTATGGCACTAGGTTTAAATTATTTGGCTTAGTTTAGATGAAAAGCTACTTATATGGAGTTTCTAAAGCAACCAACAATTGAAGAAATCTACCCTAGTCAAATGTAAGCTATCTTTTGCTTAGAAGAAATGCCTTGTCTTTGTTTGTTTTGGTTGCAAGAGTGAGTATATACCTCACATACTTGAGAGATTCAATTTCGGTCTAAAATGTGTGTGTTTTTCTCATACCATTGCCTTCATTCACCTTCATCCATTTCATTATAGCAATGCTAAGCTCACTCTCAACCTCAACTTTATCTTACACACAAATTCATATATTACAATTCATATTTTTTTTTTTTAAACCAGTACAATCTCGAATACATTGTTGGGCCTCAAAACCATATGAAACTCTCGAAGAATATACTTGGCCATGCATGCATTTGGTTCTTAAGTATGGATACCTTTGTCTTGGTTGACATACCCTCAATCCTTTGGAAGGGATTCGCATAGTTTTGAATTGCAATGCCAACGCCTTACTTTGAAAGCATTTTGTTTGGAATTTATAAAATATAAGCTCAACCTTAACTTTGCATCTTGCTTGGCAGTATCATTTCACCATTTCCTTACTAGATAAGTACTTTAGGGTTACAAATATGCATCGAGTTTACCCTATCATATTTTATGCGCTTTGTAAAGCCCTTTCTCACACAATAATGTCATACTATTCGTTCACATATTTCGTATCGTATGGTGGTTTGATTGATTGATTGATTTTAATGACGTCCACGAGGTTGAACAACCTAAGGGACCAAGAGGATAACTTCCCTAACTCATCTTCCCACTCTTTTCAATGTTGGATCTTCTGTTGTAAATCTTGACTAGAAGACTAGCAATCTAGTTGATCTTATCCCCGTCAAATAGTTGGTGCATGTTGTTGACCTTTAAGTTGTTTTCATACTCACTACGAATATCCTCATAGGCTACACATTCCATGACAAAGTGCCACTCTGTCTCCACCACACCCTTATTATAGAATATGCAAGTTCTTTCCTCCCAAACTTCCTTGGGTACCCTCCACCTATCGGTCTCACATCTAAGGTGATGTGAACCCGTCCTCAGTTGTGCAACTAACAATATTGCTTTTCCTTTAATAGCTGCCCCTAAATATGTTTTCTCGCTATGCTCACAATTTGTGTTAAACTCCTTGATGTAGTATGTTTTTTTACGCCCACTGTGATTGGTTCACATGGGAGTCCTAAAATTTCCATTCACGAACTTTTTTGTTTCTTCCTTAGTGTTAGGACATTCATGCAACTTGATATTCCAGTTACTCAACCACTTTTTATTTTGCTTCATCCAAGTTTTCTTCCTACAGTCTAACCCCTCCTCCATAGCTAACGTGGGCCAACATTGATTATCCATGTTTTCCACCTTCTTTAAATAGTTTATTGATTTGGTTATCGTTGTCGCCTCCAATAGAAAAGTACATGTTTCGGCTAAAAGAATTTCATACGGGACTGTGGCTTTAACTTTGAGATTGATAGTAATTAATTGCTTCTGAATTTTTTCTAGTTGTCTCCATCTGCAAGTTGACATGTTGCTTCCCCATATTTCACAACCATAGAGAACAACTAGTGTAACCATCAAACCAAAGAGGGTTTTTTGGGTTTTCCAATCCCAAAGTTCCACTTTCCTGCACCTATTTTGGAGTAAGTATGACGCTCTCCACCCTCCCTATATCCTTTTCGCCCTACAAGTCTCCCAACTGAGCTTATAGTGGAAGTCAATCCCAAGATATTTTTATTCTTTCATTATCTCCAATGGATTGCCTTCACAAAGAAAGGTGATTGGTTTGTCTTTTATGTTTAAAGAAAATATCATGATTTTGGTCTTGATAATGTTCACTTGTATCCCTACCTCATGACAAAAATGCTCTAAGGCCTTTAGATGTTCTCTTAATCCATGTGTTGTTTTTGAAATTAAAATAAGATCATCCACGTATAAAAGTAACTTCACCACATACCTTGCTAGATGGACACTCTATCCATTTGTCCTGCTCAACAAGGCTTCCAACTTATCAATGTATAAACCAAACAAAGTGGGAGATAGAGGACATCCATGTTTAATGCTAATATCACTACCAAAACATTCAAACATTCCTTCACTTGTTATGATTTTAGCTCTAACCTTCTCATAAAGTTTGTAAACTGCTACTCTATATCCATCTGGGATACCCGACTCTTCCATTTTGTTCCATAGTTTGTCTCTAGGCACCGTGTCAAAGGATTTCTTAAAGTCCACAAAACAACAATAGGTTGACTCACCTTGTTTGTCCTAGATTTTCTCTATCAAATGTCTAAGGGTGACACAATCATAAATGGTAGAATGCTTGGGTCTAAAACTTGCCTACCCTTTTGCCCTTTTCCCCTCATCTTATGCCTAACTGTCGATTCTTCGCTATATCATGCTCCCAAAAAGCTTTCCCATGAGGGGGTTGACATTAATAGTGTGGTAGTTGGAAGGGTTATTGATATCTCCATTCTTAAAGAGAGGAATGATCACACTAGTGGTCCATTCTCCCGGAAAGTCGTCGTGGATGACACTATTGAAAATTCCTTTTATGTGAGGTGCAAGGAGCTCAACCTCCCACTTTAAAAATTCAGCTTGAAGCCCGTCTATGTCCTCCACTTTACCTCTTGCTAACTTCTTTATTCCTTGCTTGATATCATCCACCGTGAATACTTCCACTGGTGTTTCACTATGGGAGGAGTATCTTTCTTGTGTACCCGCTCATAAAGGAGCCTCACATATTCTAACCATTGGACATTTGTAATATTGTTTTTAGTCTGCTTTCTCCTTTGTTGTAGTTCTCTCCAAAATCCTTTGGGGTTGTGTTTTCCAATAGAGATTAACTCCTCTCTTCTTGCATTTTCATACTCATCTTTTAGTGTACTAATATTTCATATTTCTTCTTGTTTTCTTTGCTCAAATTTCTCTCTTTGAGAGATCTCTTGGTTGCCGTGCAATCTTCATCATACCATGTATTAGTTGGAAAGGCACTTGTAGCCCTCTTCTTGGGATGAGACTTTTTACATGTAGTTAAGGCCTTGTGGATTGTTGGGATCAACAAACTATTATGAACATGATCACTAATCTCAATGGTTGTCATATCTACTCTGTTTTACTTTATAACATGTACATGACCACTCGTCTCATTGGTTGTATTAACAAGTCGTCAAATCAATTCCAATTTTTATTTGTTCCAAAACGGTGGTGAGCAATCCTTACAACAGGTGGTAGTTTGTATGGATAACATCCAATGTTCGATAGACTATGCCTCAATTCTCGGTGTCACAAATTAATCTATTATTGTGGGTATATTAATATCGAGATTGGTTTGTCGAGAAAGTCTTATTGGTATTTTTGCTGAAGTGAATCTCGAGTTTGCTGCACAGTTTTCATGCAGGGCCAATAGCGTATTTAGTAAGCTTGCTTGATTGTATTTGATTTATCGAAAACTATTCTGGTGTTACTCTATTTTAATCCCAGTTCCAAAGTATCTGTTTTTATTCAATGTTGCATATGTATTTTCTCATTTTGAAGCGTATTTGCCCGATATGGTTGCCAATGCATATTTTTCAAGATTTAATAAATACTTCACCATACTTTTTCCCTATTTGTACCACCTTAATCACTTAGGGGTTTCTTACCATCCTTTTCCTCTATCCATTTATGTTTTGAATTGAAAATTAAGAGAACTATTCCATACAACTACATGAAAATCACTTCAAGCACTTTAGAAGTTGCTTCATAACATGTGTTTGTTTCAAATTTAGATATTTCTTTTATATAGTCACACTAAAATCACTTATGAAGTGGTTGCCTATGTTGCCTATGTTGCATTTGTCAATGACTAGTTTTTTTATTTTTATTTTTTATGCATGTCATTCATGTTTCAAGTAGTTCAAGCATTGTTAAAATTCTCCAAAGGGTGTTAGCCGAGTAGTGTAATCATTGCCAAATATCTCCATCATCTTCCGGTCCACATTTGGATCAGATTCGTCGAGGTTCTTCCTTTAAAAGGCTCACAGTCTTGGAAAAATCTCTCATCCTCCTTTCCGATCATTTTACAATGGCTTTCGTGGAAACCTGGAAATGGAGGTTTCATAGAAGTTGGCAGTGACAGCATTATGGGTTTGGGCAGAAAAGCTATGCTTTCACCTCCCCTCCATGCGCACCTACAAGAAAAGAGCCTTATCTACTTTCACCAGTTCTACTGTCCGTCCAAAGGAGGTCCGTTAGGCGACTCATGGATTAAAGGATTGGATCTCCACCTGGACTCGGAGTTCACAATCGAATGGGATGGATACACCCAGCTTCTTAAGGAATCTGGCATGTGACTGCAAGATAAGTCAGATACCCTCATCTGGACGGGGGGAGATTGTTCCGGCCAGCTCAATGCAAAGAATGTTTACCAAGCTTTGGCATCACTTATCTGGAATCCATTAAACGCCAGCTGGAGACAGAGGATTTGGAGGGACGAATGTCTATTGAAGCTCAAACTTTTCGTGTGGCTCCTACTGGAAAACAAATTATTGTTTTGGGATAAGTTGCAAGCTCGCGGTTGGGAGGGCCCGAACCGTTGTACCCTTTGCAAACTTGCCAGCGAAACTGCTCTCCATGTTTTCATTCATTGCCCTTTCACCCGATCGATCTGGTCGTTTCTATCTTCGGCGATAAAGTTCTCCTCTCAGTGGACGGGTAACA
>JZKD02S2096182.1:273173-300805 GCA_000966675.3 Picea glauca
TAAAAAATCACCTACATAATTAAATCGCTCAAGAATGCTTAAGTGACTTCGACTGGAATTGAATTAGTAATTTAGAGATCCTTTTGTACTCTATGAGTCAGTGGGTCATTGTCTATATTTCACACCCGATATGCGATATGTAATACAACTGATACCCGAAGTTCCAATATCGGATATTGGAATTATCTTAAACCAAAACTCTTATACATCGCCGATGTTTCGATATCCAATGATCTTTAAGGTAATAATTAAGGGTTAAGAAGAGAATTAAGCATGGATTAAAAGCAATCAAATACAAGATTAAGTCTTAATATGTACGACTTTAAACAAGTCTCGAGGTTGCAAAGTTGATTTATTACAACGACATGTTAATAAATTTTTATGCAAATTACAAATAAAAACGTCGGCTTGTGAGTCATGGTGATATGATAATGAGTAATTGTCATTTATAACACTTACGAGCGACTCTAGAACCAAATCCCAACCTTCATTATACAAAATTTCCATGTTTCCATAGTGATAGTTACTATTACCAGTTGTTGTGAACGTTTTTGTTTTTCAAATCTTTTTGCAGAACAACTTTGATTTTCACCTGCAACAGAAGTAAGTTCAAGTTCCCTTTTACGATTATCCTTATGAATAATTAATTGCATCACTGTCATTTGATTTTCCCTTTGAATAATTGTTGCAGGTTTAACTCAATGCCACCCAAAGGATCCAAAAAGCAAGTTAAGGCCACCGAAACAATGAAAGAAGACGAGGAAAATCCCATTGCATTCATGTTCTCATACACTTCACACAAAGTTGGCATCAACTGCAAAGAATGGAACAAGTTGTATGATTTTTTGGAGAAAGGAGACTTCTCAGGTGAATATTCAGATGACTTAGACAAATTTGTGGATATACATCGTTTGACCCTCCATAAATAATAGTCATACCAGTCTTGACTCCATATTCAAACATGGTACATTTGGTTATTTTTCATGTGGATTTAAACACTTGTACTATAGAAAATGAGGCAAAGTAGGTAATAGGGTCTTTTTGTCCTGAAGATTTAGAAGCCATGTATAAATTACCCAAACCTGAAATCAAACTGGATGAAAAATTTCTTGATGCATTTGTGAGAAAAGAGGTGAATGATATGCAAATATAGATGGTTGAGTTAATTAAAGAATGGTTGGTTGATGATTCCAATTTCAAAATCAGATCTAAAGGATTCTATAATATTAACAGACTGAAAGAACCACCTGTGACATTAGTTGCCATGTTATGTCAAATGCATGGAGAAACCAATGCTCTTCAATTCAAATTAGAATGGGTTCCTTTGATACATTGGGTTTTAGATAAAGGAAAGATTTTTAACTGGGCAATAATCGTATCCAACAATTTGAAGACGCAAGTTGAGAAAATATTGATAGCTCCCCTTGGTTTTACTCTTCAGTTTTTCATGTTTGGTTATTTGATAGACACAGTATGTCCTAAAATTCATTTTCCATTGATGAAATGGAGTTGGTCTCCATCATAACAACCTATTCATATTTATTGTAGCAAACTCTATGGTTTAAATGCAAAACAATGCTTCTATGAGGTTTGTAACAATTTTATGATTCCATTACATCAACTTTTATTTGGTTACTCACCTCCTAGATTTTCAAATGGTGGAATGGAGAGCATTTCATCTATCGGTGACTGGTTAATCGAATACACTTTTTCTTATATAATAATTTATGGTTGTGAGGCTCCTCCACGTGTTCTCCCCATATATGTTCCAGATAGGTTAGTTCTTAGAGAGATAGCCTATCAAACAATTGGTACAGGTATAACGTTGGATTTAAAGGCTAGTTCAAAGAAGGTTTGTCCTTCTTTTCCAATCAAATTGGGTATTTTTATCCTATCAAATTATCAACATGATAGAGTTGAAGCGGAAGCTCTTGAAAAAAATCATCGGTTTGATATTTCTTTAAAAAAACATGATCCTCTAAACATTGTGCATGATCATTGTCGGGATTTAAGCAATTTCAGAGGTTACAGACATGAAGACATTCCTTTTGATAAAGTATTACAAAGGGCTCAATCATATGAAGAAGTATGCGAAATAATTGAAGAAATTCCAAAAGGTCCTAAGAGAGATGAATTTTTAGCTTTCCAAAGACATAGAAAGTTGTCCATAGGAAATATATTTGTAACAAATAGCCAATCTCTCCAAGGCCAAGACAAACAACAGTTGCAAACAGAACAATCACAACCTTCAGAGAATGTATAGGTGGGCCAGCCAGAACAACAACAGGGGAATCAACCTCAACCGGGTCAAGAGTTGGAGACACCATAGAAAAATGATTCACAAAAGAATCAATCAGAAGAAAACATGGATCCCTTTACAACTGCTATTATTTCCAAAACTCCTCTGGCATCATTTCCAGGTAGAAGAGACACCTCCTATAGGTAAATATTTTTCAGTCCTGATAAAAAAGATATTATAAAGGGAAGAACCCAAAAAAGAAAAATAGAACAAATAGGAGATGCTCGTCTCAAACAGGTCATGGTATGGGATGCATCAAAACTTGATGACCTAGAATTTGTTGATGAAGTTGTAGACTCAATGGGAGCTTTTGTTCTTGCTAATAAATAGTCAATGACAATCTCAAAAAAATTATCAATCGACAACAAGACAAAATTAAGTCTTTTGAGAACGATTTGCAACAACAACATTCTTTAGTTGAGGAAAATTATAAAAAATAAATTAATTCTATTGAACAACAACATCAAGTTCAGCTTCATAGCCTCGAAAATAATTTCAGATAGGAAAATAAGCAGTTCCAAGAAACATCTCCAAAAGAAATTACTGAAAAGGACAGACAAATAAACTAGTTATCCTCATAAGTAAAAGGTTTGTAGGGTAAACAACTAGCATGGGAAATTATAAAGGAAGAGGCTTTGACATCAAACAAACAACTCAAATTATCTCAGAAAGATTTCTTTCATAAATTGAGTCATGTTCAAAATTTCAATAAAACCCTGAATGATTTCTTAAACATTATCAATAACAAAATGTCTAATATTAAACATGTTTTGGATGCATTTGAGAAAGTAAACAATTGGCAGGAAAAATACAAATCAGCTCAAGATAACATTGCACGAATTTATGACTTGGAAAAACTCAGAATACAAATCATTCTGGATAGTTGGGTACATAAATTGAACCATTCACATAACCAAGTTACAGATGCAATTAAATATTGTTCAAACATTTGGGATAATGCAATGGACATCATCATTGAGTTCGATGTGCCAAATGTATAGTTTTTGGGAGTTTCAGTCTTGGGAGAATCTTCTTTTACTGATCTCCAACAACAAAGAACAGACACCAAGGGTTTGATTCAATGATTAGACATGTGGGATATGCAAGCAATCAACTAGTTCATTGTCAATCCTACAACATGCACAAAGGTAATCAACAAATTATGTTCCAAGATACAAGGAGAAATCAACACTATTGCAGACAAAGTTTTCTATTGTGAAATTAATATGGATAAGTCAACTCCTTGACTCATCTCACAAACCATGGAGAACTTTGTTAAATGGAAAATCTACATCGATGGGAATGAAAAATGAAATTACAACAAATATCTTTATTTATACATTTCTCTTTTAGGCTTACCAATAATTTTTATTTTCTGATATATTGAACCTTATATATAGAATTTTGTATGAAGGACTATTGGGGTTGGAAATTCTGAAAGACTGGCTAAGTACACGATTGCAAAAGTATATTTTGTGGAATTGAAGACCTAAAGTGGCAGTATATTTTGTGTGTTTCTTTTGCTTGGTACTATTATTCATGTAAGTGAAATACAAATTCTAAGGCCATTATATCTTTCTTTCAGATTTTCCTATGGAATGAATGTTTATGTTCTCTACTTCTGCACTATTGTTAGAATATTTGAGGAAGTAACGTGTTTATTCCATATTTTGATTGAATTTGATGAGATTGGTATTTAATTAAATATGAGCATATAGAAATTAAATATTCAAATAACTATTTACTTGAATAATTTAATTTCTAATGACCGTTTCAATCATCATTTCTTTTAGAACTACTTCTGAATGTTAAACAATTTATTATTCCCCTCATATTTAATCATCATTTTATGCTCTGGGGATAGTTTAGTTTTAGTTAGAAACATTAATTAAATTGCATTTACGTTTAGCTTCATATCCACCATATCTTAGAAATAAAGAGTTGATCAAAATTGGATCAACCTTTTGGCTGATTTCAAAATCCCCTTTAGTGGCAACCGGGCCCACACTCCAATGAGGATTTCCATCCCAAACGAGTATAGGCCTAATTGGGGCCTTGATCGGGCAATCTCTCCACGTTGGCTGCTAGGAATTTTTCTAGGCATCAACACATGGATATTCAAATTCTCTAGGTACCCAATTCTTTCTTGCATTATGTACGTGGACAGGTGGGGTCTTAAACGACTTACAATCATTTTTGCAATAATTTTGTAGATTCATGTGCACAATGAGATTGGCCAATACTGATCAAAACCCACTGGATCCTCTTTTTTTGGTATATTTGTGATAAAAATGGTGTTTAAAGGAGGGTGAATCTTAATCGATGCCTTAGATTCATTGACATCTACTAATAGATCCTTTGCAAGGATGTCTCAAAATCCTATGAAGAATTCAATTGTCTAGTTGTGATAAAATCCAATATTTTATTTGGTTTTAAATCCAAACAACACGCATGGATAGTTGTATAGACTTGATAAATTACCCTATTATAAAGATTTTTGAACATTTTGTAGCTTGGAAATCAAAACCAATCTCATAAGAGCCTAATTTTTCTCCTAATATATCCATTCATTAAAGAAAGAGGTTGATGCCATAATGTCACTGATATTTTCTTGTGGGGGATTTGTGTAGACTTGCTTATAGTTGTGTACTACAACTAAGGTTACTTGGTGAAATTCCACACACTCCATGCCCGAGAGATCTCTATTTTTCAAATGAAATTGTTTGATTTCCTTGATTAGGCCCATCTATGGAGAATCTTTGTGTTGTTCTCACCCTCATAGAGCCATGTAGATCTACTAGCCATTCACCCTTTTCCCTCCTCCCAAGTAAGTAACCTTTCTTCATTCTTTTCTATATTGTCAAGTTCTTGGGAAACCTCCTCACTAAAGCCTATGACCACATAGGTTCTATGGTGGGATGTTATTTTCCCTTCCACTATCCTCAAATTTTATTCATCCCAACTGGAAATTGAATTTTCCCATGCCTTTGCCCTAATAAGATTTTTCTTAGGCATATCATTGTTGGGCCATCCTCGAACTCAAAGTATGTTCTCCAATTCTCATAAATAATGGCCACATAGTCCACATATGTTAACTAATGAGGGTTTAATTTGAAGGGGGAAGGAGGATCCCCCCCCCCCAACCCCATGGAGTGTTCCAATTTAGTAAGATGGTGGTCTGAGCAAGTTTCCTTTAGAATATATGTTGTATAGGAGGATATGCTCATGATGAGGTCTTCTTTGAGGAGAAACATGTCCAACTTTTTTCTAATCACTTGCATACCCAAGCGCATATTCAACCAAGTGGGCTCCACTGTTGGAGGTTCAACATCAACTAGGAGATGGGAGTCCCATAGGTTTATGAAGAGATCTATAAGAGATTCATCCCTTGCTTGTTCTCCCCCAAATTTTATAATGATTTGTGGTGGGGTTTAGGTCCCCTCCTAAGATGGGATGAAGGAGTCCCGAGTCCACCAAATCCTCCCAAAAAATCATTCCTTCCTTGGAACAAGGTATAAACATTTAACACGTCAATTTCTCTATTGGAATCCCTTGAGAAAAAATTATCCAAGATAAAGTGAGGGTTTCTTACCTTTCAACGAAAGATGAGAGAGGAACTCCAATTGACAACTAAACCTCTCTAGTTTCTAATGGAATCTTCCACTTAAAAAGACTATCCTAGAATAATTTGTTTTAGATGCTTTTGTGCATCCAAACCCGAGCACATTGTTTCCTGTAGAAAAATGATGTATGGCTTATATTTCTACATAATCCTTTTAAGGAGTGTTGCGAAGGGGCTGCTCCCAACCCTCCAATATTGAAAGAAATCAAGATCATTTTGAACCTTAGGATGGGGCTTTTCTGCTAAAGGTCCCTACAATGGTTAATTATCTCCCCAAGAGAATTTGCTTCTTCCATTCTTATTTGGCATGTGTGAGGTGGGATTTTCTTCCATGACTAGATAATGGAGAAATTTGAGGAATCATCTCAATACTGTTATAGTTTTTTTTAATTTTCAGAGCAATAGGATTATCATTCTATTTAGATCCTCTTTTAACATTCAATAACCATATACCATATACTAAAATATGAGCAGCATAAACAAGTACAAGGAGACACAAGAGTTATCCTGGAAAAACCCCAAACCCAAGGAAAAACCCAACCAACCTTTCTTAGATAGATTTTGTCCAATAATATAATCCAACCATGAACAGGCTCTCAAGAGAAAAATGATAATGAAGAAACCCTAATACAAGACTAGTACACCAATCAGGGGTAGCACACCAAACAGCTGCAACAACAACACCATACAAGGTCAACGCACCTCTTTCCAGAGATAACGCACAAGACAAACCACCACCAAGAATAAACAAGAACTCTAGTTGTTTCGTCTTCTCATTGTCTCAGAATATCACCGTCTTCTTGAGTGAGAGATGAGTGAATGTGTGTTTCGAAATGAGCAAGATATATTCTTATTTATATCCTTCAATAAACTTTAGCTGGGGCCGACTTCTTCTCTGAGAAATTCTATTTTCCCTTTATCTTTTCTTGTGGGCCGACTTCTCTTCCTAGAGGTTCTAATTTTGCTTTATTATTTTCCTGCGGGCCGAATTCTCTTATGTGGTGTTCTTCCACTATTCAATGGTCTTCCTTTGACTTCTAGAATCTTCTTCTTCTAAGAAAGGTTGTCCATGAGGAAAATACCTCCCGCAACTACCAATACATCAACACTCCTTCTTAGCTAGGGACGTATTCTTCCAATATGTCTTCTTATCATAGTATTACGACTATCCTGCAATCATCTAGTAACCCCATGGATACTACCATGTCGTTCAGTAGCACAAAATTATAGTCTCATGAATATACTGCAGTCAACTAGTAGTTGTGCATACACATATTTCCCAATGTGCATATGTCGGTAGTCTCTATGAATTTTGTGATACAAACATTTATAAAGATAATTTTTTGTGAGTGAAGGTTTTCACAATTATTCATATTGTTGATGATATTTCTCGATTAAACTATCTCAAAAGTTTTGAAACGTCCAACCTTTCGAGTGGGCACTCCACCCATCATCAGGGACAAATGAAGCTAAAGAATAATAAAAGAGTGCCAATAGATGAAATTAAATAGGATAGGAGAAGAAGATAGTCGTTCAAGAGAGGAACATAAGTCAAAGGACGAGGTCAAAAAAAGGGGGGTTTGAATTAATGATTTAGTCATTAAGATAGGAAAAGAAAGGAATAAATTGATTATAAAACGGTTAAGATAGGTAAAGGAGTAATTATTAATAAGAAGAGATTAAAAGAAGTTTTTGATTAATTAAATTAAACTAAAATGAATCATTATAATTAAACTATTTTTTTTGTTGTTGGTAATATTGAACCATGTGACTGGCGAGGGACTGACCTATGGCTGAGATGCCATGACCCAGGGGCATCTAAGCCGTCAAAGTCACTTAGGGATCGCACCAACCCTTAACATGGCTGGATTTTGAGGTGTCCCCAAGGGTTTTGAACCAATGACTTTCACTTATTGAGTGCCTTAACAACGCACTCCCTCACCGACTGCTCTAGACCTCAGGGACATAATTAAGCTAAAATTAAAATTAAACTAAAATAAATGATTGATAATAAGAAGAGATTAAAAGAATTTTTTTATTAATTAAATTAAACTAAAAATAATAATTAATCATAACTAGAAAATAAAAGAAATTGGAAGATGAGGTGAAAAAAAAGGAAAAGATTGGGAAAAGGAAAAGCTTAAAGCAACTAAATGATTTAGGTTGTATGTTCAAGGTGGTGAATAATAGGCTTCCAAGAATGGCTTAGTTTATAGTTGTTAGTCCTTGACCAAGTTTTGAGGATTCTTGGTCATGTTTGACCTATTTTGGGACTTCGATAGGCTGTCGAAGGCGGAGCGCAAGACGAAGTGGAGATCACGGGATCTCAACCCCTTTTTGAGATTTGGGATTATGTAACGGGTATGGCAATTTTGGCCCATGGGTTTACCCATGCTTAGGCCTATCTTGTAATGTATAAATAGAAGTCTAGGAGATGCAGTGGGGGGGGGAATGAATGGCTAAATGCCTTTTAGTTGGATGCAAGTAATTGTTGTAAGTGCTTTGTGCATAGTGTTTGAGGCTTGCAGAGCTAAGTGCAAGTGATTGTACTAGATTGAGAAGAGGCTTAGTGTTGTGACCTAGCTCAGGGAAGGAGGATCTAGCGAAGTGCGCAGATGTCCTGTCCTATGCGGAATAGGATTTTTGTGGCTCTGTGTATGTAAGAGGATTGAAGAAAGCTAATAAAGAAGAAGAAGAGTTGGTGGACATATCCCCAGGGTGGGGGTGAACCACGTATATCCTATGTTCTAAATGCTTTGTGCAATGTATTGATGTGTTTACGTATTTACTTGCTTAAGTGCTTTGATATAGATGAATGATAGGTAGATCTAGTGTCACTTTGCGCTTAATAATGAGAGTAATTGCTAGATCTGACATGTGTGAATGTGATTAGTGCTTGAACTTGCTAGATCTGGTTGAATACTGTGATGCTCTGTAAGTAGGGTTTTATCTGCGAAGTAGATACTGGTTAAACATTGATGAATGATAAATGCTAAGTGCTCTGTTAAGTATTAGAATCATAGATCAGTGTCCCAGCTAAGGTTGCAGACACTGGACTCTTGCAACCACCCCTACCTCTACCTCGGGTGAGACTTCATCTGCTTCATAGGTGTTGCCGAAAAGGTTAGTAGTTAGGGTTTTGTTGGTGTGTTGAACCCCGGGTCTGTCCCTGTGCCAACAAATGGTTTCGTTGCCGGGACTGAAACTGTGATTGCTGGGAACTGAGGGAAAAGGGAGCTTTGTGCGAAGATCTGACCTTAAACTGTGAAAACTCTGTGCATAGATATGTTGTCCTCGTGTGCAATATTCTACTTAATATGTAAAGCTCTATGCTAAGAAAAGAAGTCTGATATGAAGAAAAGAGGTAAGATTTGAAAGCTTTGTGCTCTGTTAGAGGTAAAAGTGCATTTTTTTTATTAAAGAGATAAGATATGAAAGTTTTGTGCTCTGATAAAGGTAAGAATAGTGAAAAGTTTTACATCTAGAAGCTTTGTGCTCTGCTGAAAGTAAGTTTCAAAAGTATGGATCTAGGTATGTTTGATAAATTTTGTCCTAGCTTGAAAAGTAGGGCGCAGTTAGATGAAAGGAGATTTGATATTAACAGATCTGATAAGAATAGTGAAATATATGTTATACCTATGCATAGAAAAAATGTTTGGACTAACCAATGGATGCAGGATCCTAGAAAGAAATTTTTCCAGGTTAGCTACTATGATCCTAGTGAGCAGTACAGGAAAGGTTGGGGATCATTTAAGAGAAAACAAGGATTAATCCTTTGTTACAGTTGCAGAAGACCGGGACATCTGGCTAAGGAATGTCCTGGTATAAGACCTAGTTGTCTTTGTTGTAAAGCTATGGACCATGAAGTTCTAGATTTCCCTAGAATGATTGTTAAACTTGAAAAAATGAATATGAAACAAGAAGACCGTGAGAAAGGTCAAGCAACTAAGACCATGGTAGAACCTCAAAAAGAATCAGAGACTCTATTGCTGCAAATGAAAGAAACCCTGAATGATCACCGACATACCTACTTATCAAAGATCTTGAAAGAAAAAGAATGCATAGAAGCAAGAATAGGAGACTATGACGTTGATTGTATTCTGGATGAAGAAACACAAGTGAATATTATGACAGAAAGAACTTGGGATATCTTAGGAAAAGATGCTATGATTCCTTCATTGGGAGGAATAGGATTATTTAGAGGAAAGTTGATAACCCTATGTGGAAGACTTACCCATATATCTATAAGTACTCATGGAAATTCAACAGAGCAAGAATTTGAAGTTGTTAAATTTATTGAGAACAACACCCAATTTGCTATATTACTCAGAAAACCTTGGATTGAAAAGGATTAGGCCATAAGGAAAGAAGAAGAAATCTTAGAGCGAAAGAAGCAAGAGTTGAAAGATTTCATGACTAGGAAGATTGCACACTTGATTGAAGAACAAGAGAAAATATAGAAGTTATTTAAAACCAGAGACTTGGATGTCAAAGTTACAAGAACACAAGAAGACTCACAGAAGACTGAAGCACCTACCTCAGATAGAGAAGAAGTATTGCCCTTGAAAGAATCTCAACAGTGTGAAGTTACTATACCAAGAGAAGATACGAATCAGAATGGAAAGAGGAATGTCAAGACGAAGCCCACTGGAAAAAAGGCTAGAAATCTTAGTAAGAAGAAAGCCACGATCGAAAAGTTACAAAAGGTTCCAGAGGGAACTTCGCAGAAGGAAAAATTGCAAAACTTGAACTTCGTCGAAATATCAGAACAATGTCATATGGCACTTCGCCATGGTGAAGCAATATAGTCGTTGAGAACAGTATAACTGTTGGACCGACACCCCGAACGGGTAAAAAGGAATTTATGGCTAGGAAGCTAGCCATCTGACCGTTGGGACCGCGCCATAATGGACAGAACTGAGTTAATGAAGGCTGCTCGCCCGTGGGTGAGATCTGTTGCCTAGTTATCTATTTATTTCGTCGAGCCTTGCACCGAGAACACTTTTTCCAACCGTGATTATCTGAGCCCGCAAATTAGTTGATTTCGCACAGTGATCATCACGCTATCACCATCCATCCCATAACATTGAGAAGTTACCCTTCAAACTCGAGATATTCAGCCACGAGCGTGTATGTCCGAAGAACTTAGCGCAGTCGAAGAGTCTGTGAAGGAGGTACTCATCGACCTCATGAATGAGAGAGTAATGTTTGTAGGTGTACAAGTGTCATCGATGAGAGGAGTGCAAGCCTCTTCGTCGACCGCTTGTGGATTCAGACCATCCTGACCATCAGGAGAAAAGAGAACCAAGCACAGATATGACCTAGCAAATGTGAAGATGATCCTGACCATATTTCCTTACTACATCCCACCTCTGGCCAACACGGTGAGTCGTGATAGTGTGCCAAGTGATTTCAAGTACACCATGGTTACTGCGTACCTCCAGAAAGGGATACTTGCAGTTCGAGCGCAGCAGGACAAGATCGCCACGTTGAAGTTCAACGATTTTAACTTAGGAGACCGCAAGAACCATAGCATGCTCGCCCCATATAAATACTTGACCAGGACGAAGGGGAAGAATACAAAGATAATCCCCCAGCCGTGGACGATGAACCTCGCGTAGCCCACCCTAATGAATGTAATGAAAATCCCACACTTCGAAAAGCACCAAGAAGTTAACGCCTGTGTCAAGCTACTACTTTCATGTTACCATGGAGGCTACTTATGGATAGACCGTTGTATCATAGTTGATCCGACACTGATCCATAGGATCATCGGATTGAGTATGCAAGGACCCGATCCGTAGGACTTCTATCCAAGAAAAGCCACAGATCGCGTACTAGCACAGAAGATCAAGGACACATACGATGATGTTGAGAAGGGGATGTGAGGCTACAAGGTAGCTTCCATCAAGAATGGCATAATGCGTCTAGCATGCCAATTAATCACAAGGAAGTTAGTAAGGAAGAACCGACCTAGGTAGGTCATAGGATTTGTCATTGACCTCACAGGGAAATGCGTGGAAGGCCTACAGATGAACTGGGCGAAGTACCTAGTTAATCAATTGAAATTGGACTGTCACGAAGCCCAAGATCAGAGCTACGAGTTCCACTTCAGCTGGCTCCTAATCCTCATCATGTTTGTTGCGTGGGAGATGCCAGAAGGTGCGATCTTTCTAGATATTGATCCATTCGAGCCGCTTGTTGTGAAGTTCACCACGCTCTAGTACTCGAGCGACATGGGAAAACTATGGCAGTCCAAAGCAGTTTTTCACACATATTATCTCCATCTTAAGACAGCCATCAAAGCTGAACCTCGCATGATGTCGAACACCCTGTAGAGGTTCCGACCCCTCATGAAGTTTCGCGCAGATCGACACTTCATTTATATTATTGCGTAAGCAGATGAACATAAGGAGCAACTCCAGTCGTACTACAAGCTCATAGAAGAGGACCTTGAGGAGATCACTAAGGACTGGTCAACAAACCTCCTTATCCCTGTTGACCCTATAGAGATGTCTGACCCTGACAACCCAGAGGCCGCTCACAAGGAACATGACACACCCGAAACCAGAAGAAGGAAGAGGACCGAAGAAGTCCAAGACTTAAGCAGCCGCTTAGAAAAGACTACTTCAGTATCACTTGGCCAAGGGGGTGATGATGAAGCAAAAGAGATAAATGGAAAAGAAGATGAGCAAAAACAAGTCGAAGTAACACCACCTAGAGATGAGGTTGATCCCGTGAAGAAAAAGAAGGTTTCTCCCAAGAAACCCTCTTCCCGGAAGAAATCCAGAGCCACTTTGACCAAGATTCAGACTATGCTCACTGTCGATGATTTTGACTTCATCATCGCAGTTGTGAATGACGCTTCACATGAAATATTATAGAAACAAGAAGCCAAGCAGGAGGATATGTACAACAGAATTGAGATTGAACTTCGAGGGGTATAGCAGGCCCTTTAGTCCAGTCGCGTAGTGTCCATTGTGGCCCTGCCATCAGGAGAACCAGAGTTGGGAGATGAGTCGGCCCAACTCTGCTCACTAGCTGATGCGGTCGAATCTCGCCTTCATCGTGCGCAAGAAGAAATAGAACAAGCCACCCAGGACTTGAAGCAAGTGCAAGAAGTACTCGTAGAACAACGTCAAGTTGCATAGTAGGAGAAGACAAAGTTTGAAGAGGAGAAAGCACAGATGCAACAGAAAAAGAATAGTTGCTCGCAAAGAAACTCAAAGTGAAAGAAGCAGTCAACAAAGCACTCCATTCCGTCACAGGCTTAGAGCCATAGGCAAAATACCGAGTCGTGCATCAAGTAGAGCAGCTTGCGGAAGCTATCTAGTAGCTACATCAAATAATATCAGACTTAGAGCTCTGCATAGTGCCCAGCATCCCGCAGGATGTAAGGGATCAAAGAGAAGCAACTGCTCGAGGCGCAGATGAGAGGATAAAGGCACTTTCCTTGGAATGAAAACAACTGAGCGATCGCAGTGCCCAGACATATGAACGACTCACTGAGAATCCAAAACTGAAGACACTGGAGTCACAGCTCCAGAAGGTGAAGTATCAAGCAGAAACAATACAGGCGCAATTGAAGCCCCTGTCAGTTGTTGAAAGAATGAAGCGATCCCAAGAGCAACACACTTCCCAACAACAGATCCACACCATTCAAAGCAAATTCATGGAAGTGACTCAGAGGCTCCAACCTATACAGGATGAGGCTTGCAAACTGTTCGCAGAGATCAAGGGACGAGGAGCAAAACTGGAGAAAGTCTGCACTGCAGCTGAACAACGCCTAAAGGGACCTGTCAACGAAGTAGTCATCTAAGAGTTCACTGAATAGGAGGTCGTGGCAAAACAACAAGTCGAAGCAGCTCGAGCCAATCTCGAGGCTTTTGAAGCAGAGCTACCCAGATCAGAGTGACTCGGGACGAGTCACAGGTGAGTGTTGGGGGCTTGTTTGCCCTTAACCAAGTTTTGAGGATTCTTGGTCATGTTTGACCTATTTTTGGGACTTCGATAGGCTGTCGAAGGCAGAGCATAAGATGAAGCGGAGATCGTGGGATCTAAGCCCCTTTTTAGGGCCTTTTTGGGATTTGAGATTATGTAAAGGGTATGGGAATGTCGACCCATGGGTTTACCCATGCTTAGGCCTATCTTGTAATGTATAAATAGAAGTCTAGGCGATGTAGTGAGGGGAGAATGAATGGCTAAGTGCCTTTTAGTTGGATGCAAGTAATGGTTGTAATTGCTTTGTGCATATTGTTTGAGGCTTGCATAGCTAAGTGCAAGTGATTGTACTAGATTGAGAAGAGGCTTAGTGATGTGACCTAGCTCGGGGAAGGAGGATCTAGCGAAGTGCGCAAATCTCCTGTCCTATGTGGAGTAGGGTTTTTGTGGCTCTGTGCATGTAAGAGGATTGAAGAAATCTAATAAAGAACAAAAAGAGTTGGTGGACGTAGCCCCAGGGTGGGGGTGGACCACGTATATCGTGTGTTGTGAATGCCTTGTGCAATGTATTGAGGTGTTTATGTATTTACTTGATTAAGTGTTTTGATATAGATGAATGATAGGTAGATCTAGTGTCGCTTTGTGCTTGATAATGAGAGTAATTGCCAGATCTGACCTGTGTGAATGTGCTCGGTGCTTGAACCTGCTAGATCTGGTTGAATACTGCGATGCTCTGTAAGTAGGGTTTTATCTGTGAAGTAGATATTGGTTAAACATTGATGAATGATAAATGCTAAGTGCTCTGTTAAGTATTAGAATCACAGATCTGTGTCCCAGCTAAGGTTGCAGACACTGGAGTCCTACAACCACCCCTGCCTCTACCTCGGGTGAGACTTTATCTTCTTTGCAGGTGTTGCTAAAAGGGATCGTAGTTAGGGTTTTGTTGGTGCGTTGTTGTAGCGTTGAACCCCAGGTCTGCCCCTGTGCCAACAATAGCCATCCTCTCGATTAAAATTATCTGGGTGTTTTTCAATTTTGAGAGCCTCCCTAATGATGTGCGAGGTGTAGTAGGGGGCAAGGTCTAGGATTTTAGTTTAGTCAAAGAAAATGAGGTGTTTAGAATTAAAGGAATGCTCAACGATGGCGAATTTAGAGATGCGGTTGTGGGTCGTGTCGACGATATGTTCCTTGATCCAGATTTTAAAAGATATGCATGTTTGGCCATTGTATGATTTATCATACGAGTAGGAAATTTGGTAAGCTCTTGGGCCCAACATTGGTTCTAACTTGTCATTGGCGGTCTAGAATAATTGTCTAAGAGTTTTATAGGGTTTGAAGAGGGTTTTTATATGCTTTTTGGGAAAAAAACATTGAGATTTGATCAGTTTTGCCCTGGATATAGGGGAGAGAAATGAAATCTCGAGGTGATGAAGAGGGGGGAATTTTTAGATTTAGGTTTACTGGCTGAGTGGAAATCTTTGTTGATTTGAGCAATAAAACAACCATTCGATACAAAGAATTTTTTCAGGTGGGCCTTTTCTTATTCAAGGAATTGGGGAGTAGAGATTTGTTTGGCTCTAGAAATGAGAGTTCTCAGAACAACAAATTTTTGGCCTAGATGATGATGGGAGAAGGCATGAAGGTATCGGTCTGTATGGGTATTTTTCCTATAAACTAGGTGGGTCAGGGAGCCATTAAGCAACAAAGAAACAAGAACATCTAGAAAGGGGAGATAATTATCCTTTTTCGTTTCCATTGTGAACTTAATTTGGAAGGAAATTTTATTGAGATGGTGGAGAAAGGAGTTGAGGGAGGACTAACCATGAGGCCAAATGACGAAGGTGTCGTCGACAAATCGGATGCAACATTTTGGTTTGAGAGTCAAGGAGTTTATGGCCAAAGTCTCGAAATGTTCCATAAAAATATTTGCAACCACTGGAGATAAGGAAGAGCCCATGGTCATTCCTTCAGTTTGTTCATAAAAGTTCCCTTTGAAGGTGAAGAAGGTGGAGGTTAGACAAATTTGAATGAGGTTGAGGATTTCAGAGTCAACTAGTTTAGAGATGATGTCAATGGTTTTAGGAACCTGAATTTTCGTGAATAAGAACAGAACATCAGAATTGAGCATGATCTCATGTTCGTCAAGATGAATATTCATGGTTTTGAGAATGAAATCGGTGGAATCATTATTGAATGAGGGTGTTTGACCAATGAAGGAAGTTTTCCAGCATGGAAGCAAGACAAGGAATGAGTGGGGGCGCCTATAACATTAACTATGAGTCTGAGGGGGATTTCTTTTTTATGAATTTTAGGTTTCCCATAGATCCTAGGGGTTTGAGGGTTGTGAGGAATGAGGCCCTTTTGAATATTTGTGTCAAGAGAAGAGGATTTAATGGTTTTGGTAACAAAAGTGGTTATGTTATTAATGGGGTTTTTAGATAAAGGTTTCATTTTAGTTTAAATGTAATTATTCATTTTAGTTTAATTTAGTTAACCAAAAACTTCTTATAATCTCTTCTTATTAATAATTACTCTGATACCAATCTTAATCGTTTTATAATCAATTTATTCATTTATTTTCCTATCTTAACGACTAAAACATTAATTCAATCCCTCCTTTTTCCGACCTCGTCCTTTGACTTCGTTCCTCTCTTCAACAACTATCTTATTCTCCTATCCTATTTAATTTCATCTCTTAGCACTCTTTTATCATTCTTTAGCTTCATTTGTCCCTAATGACGGGTGGAGTGTCCACTCGAAACGTTGGGTGTTTCAAAACTTTAGATAATCCAAAAATCGCATCAACAATAAGTTTTTGTGGTTTTCTCGTGCAAGGGTTTCCAAGTGAAACTTACTGTACTGTGATTCACCCCCTCTGTATAAGCATAAGTTCAACACCTACTTGGATAAAAATAATAAGGCACTAGTCCTATATCCAACAACCAACCGAAAACACTAAAATTTTAAAAATCTATATACATTTTGTTGTTTAATAAGAATATTATTGTGAAAATCAAAGAAAATCATTTTATTATATTTTATTTATTGTCTAGTGTAAAGTTAACATATTATTTCATTTCCTAGACATATTATTACTACGGTTTATGCTTAATTATTGATCTCTAACCCTAAGAAGGCAAATTAGCTCTATTGGTTTGAGCTTTAAGGTGTTATCTAACATTCTTTGGTTTGATTTCAGGTGATTCTCAAATATGGAAATCTAATTGTAGCATTAAAATATCTGATTTGGTGAAACCCTTACGCTAGGGTTAGGTGGTTCAAGGTGTTTTCTTTCTCATTCCTAGCCCTTTTGTCATTGCTATATTGTTTATTGAGCTTATCTTAAAAATATAAAAGATGATTCTAATATCTAATATTATTGTAATTGCTTATCATTTGCTTAGAGGTTTTGTTTGGTGAATTCCAAGTGCTTACTTGTGAAACCCCGAGGGGATTCACCACCCATTTTACAAGTTCTTGCTTAGTTGATGTTTATGTATCTTTAGATCAACTTGTCTCTAACACTTGTTGGGCTATTATTGAATATTTGTTTAGCAAGTTTTGTTATACTTAAATGCTAATATGAAGTTGTTAATGTTGTTTATCTTGCATATCAACTTTGGCACACAAATCCACTAGCTCCTAACCTTTCTTTGAAGTGGATATAAACATGATCCATGCAATTGTTTATATTTTAATATTTTTAGAGAATTGGAATCCTAATGCATTGCCTTGTTATATATTTTGTGGATTCATCAAAGTAAATCACATGATTGTATGGTTTTGTTTCACTTAAAGAGGTTTACTTTTCATTATTTGGGATACCCCCCGTGGCTTCTAGGAGTTGGCCTAAAGTGAAAGGGAAGTGTACCAAGGTGACAGTGGTGCACTTCCCATTTCTTGTTTCCCCAAATAGCCCATCTATTAGCAAGGGTGCTATTTCAAGCAATAACACAGATAATCCTTGATTTCATTCTAACTGTGAGCAAGCATAGGTATGAACTAGAGTGATTCCTACTAGTTATATAACTCTAGATGGGTCTCTCATGTACCTTCATTATAAATTGTTTATGTCATAAGTCTAGAGGCTATATCGGAAATGTTCCATGGATTGATTGGTTCTTCCCTAAACATGTTCTCGTTCCTGACTAATTAAACCTACTACATCGTATACTTTGGAAGGGAGGTCCATTTTTTGGCCAACAATGGCCAGTTTTTTAGGATGCAAAGGGTATGGTTTCTTCCAATGTAGGAATAGTTGATTCAAGTCTTCAAGCAAGGATATGTATAGCTACAACTCCTCCATGGTAATATTCTAAATGTGTTTAGTGGTGTTACAATCTAGAAAGAGATAGGAGACTATCCCTTTGCACCAAGGCACATTGTACATATTGATTGACCCTTAATTCGTCTCTTTTTCAGATAGTCAATTGTGAGGATATTTTCATGCGCTAATAACCAACTAAAATTTTGATTTTTAGTAGAGAATCCTTGTGTTGTAGCTTCAAAGGCCCTTTAAAATTCTAAGTCTCCAAGCCTTCGACTTCCAAACCTTAGTTTATAGTGTTTTCCTTGTGAATTTTTTTTCATTTTCACTATACGAAGGAGGTCGATGAATTGTATTGAAAATGTACTTTTTTCTTCCATAATTTTGTAGCCCATTGAAAGCTACAATATTATATCGAAGGCTCTAATCACTTTCAAATAATTTGGGGTATTATGATCAAGATATATCAAGTGGAGCATTTATCTAAAATCATTTCATGATGGGATTTCTAATACATCTGTCAAAGGAAGAAAATATCCATATTGAAAGGTATTAAAATCAATCCCTCCATGTGTCAATATATTTTCAAGCAATCAATGTTGCATGCATAATTTAGAGCCATAAATTACATATTTTTAATATCACCCTTACCTCCGAGAGCAATAAACCACGGGACACATGTATGACACTAAATGAAAGTAGAGGCTCAAGTCCAATGTTTTAAAACCATACTTAAAAAATCTGAAGTGGCATTTAGAATGGTGGTGATTTTGCCACATAGACATGTGGATGGTGGGTAGTTGAGAGCTCAACATGACCTAGTTTACTTGTCTATGGATGGATGCAATGAAGATGAACATATGCCAAACACGTATTCATCCATTGATTCTCACTTCTTAGACCTCTTGCGGAATAAACTTTGGGTGAATATTATTTCATCGTGTTGGTGTATATATATGCTCAGTATATTGCACTCATTTATATGTCAATCCATGATTCGTAATCAAAAGAGTTGTTACACTATATGTGCCGAAAATAGGTAACCTATCTATGTTTGTTGTATATAGCTCAATCAGGAAATAATTAATAACATAACACTCTATTTTAGAATATCTAAATGATTCACACGACTTCAAACCCAGAAGATAAGGCTTATAACAAAACTCTCAAACAAGCACTCGATTGAAAAGGTTCTTGCTTAGATAACAAGTATGTTCATTATAGGCTCATGAAATGAAGAGATGAACTGAGATCTTTCTTCTTGTAGCAATTGAAATAGCAATTAACAATTCACTTTATTCACTCCTAGAAAGAAACCAATCATAACCCTATTAATTCCAATCAAACCTTCTTTAATATAGGAAACAGTCAATATGATTGAGAGACTTCATTACATGGAGCATGAAGGTGAGAGATGAAGTCTTATGGTTCTCGTACTTACTAAGAACATCACACTGATGTATTCAAAATAATAACAATTGCCTCTTTAACAATCCCACACATCTATCCAACTCTTGTTAACTAAATATCAATCTGCAGAAATGAAAATGGAATTATCTACTATGTTCAATGTATAACAATTCACATTGATCCAAACTCAAATAAAATTGTATTGTACCTAAGAAAGTCTATGCAATTAGACTTATATGTGACACACAACTATTAAGTTTTCACACTCACACAATTGACTTACAACACACAAATACATGTACAGGGAGGTTTACCTTGGTTGGGGCGGTGGGCCCTTGCCGAACCAACAAGGTACCTCTAAAGAAATTACAGACTAAAACACTTTACTCTTACTCATGAATTGTACAAAATAACATTTGCATTCCTTCAATTCATTGAGTGAATCAATAGTTCAACATTTCATTTCTGAGCATAACAATGTGTATCATTCTCTACTTGCTTACTACTCACTATCATCTACACATCATCACTTTTAAAGAAGGTTAGCCGTTATAACCAAGGTCTGAGGATAATTACCAAATGTTTTCAAAATATTACGATTGGTGATTCATATCGTATCTCAAGGGATGGACTTCATCCTCATGACACAAAGTGCATGAGTGATGAAGTCTATCGTGATCTTCAAACTATCTAAGGATACTTCCATCCAACTAATTTTCTTGAAATCACCACCAACAAACTCATTCAAACGTTAATCCTATAGACATGGGTTTAGTACCGCACTAGCACAGTCATAAGTCTAGGTACCATACCAGTGCAATGGTGGTACCAGAATAGGCGCAGAGCTGGTACCAAAATAGGCGCAGAGCTGGTACCGAAATAGTGCAGAGCTGGTACCGAAATAGCGCAGAGTACCAGATCAGGCAGAGTATTGGTACCAGACCACTGTAGAGTATCGGATCAAGCGGAGTACCAGATCAAGCGGTTGTTGCAGTACCAGACCAATAGTAGTATCGGATGAAGTTGCTTAATTAATAGTCAAATTAATTAGGAGCATAATAATCAACCATTTGATTCCAATTTAATCAAAAAATCATACAAATCATGGTTTAACATAGGTTACCTCTCTATTCACATGGACAAGGTCACAAGGTAGGTTTGTGGAGGAAATAAACAACATATGCACATGTGAGAGGTAAAATTGACCCAGATAGAGGATAATATAGGATAATAGAAGTGTCAAAATGGAGACTCAACATTTCCCCCATGCTAAAGTGATTGCATGTCCTCATGCAATAATGTCAAAATTGATACTCAAAAATTTGCAAAATTGAACCATCTCCCATCCTGTCTCAACATCATTTATCTCGTTGTAGAATGTTGAGACCAGAAGCTTCGCTCCTAAGTTCCTTCTTAATCACCCTGGAGTATTGGATCAGATGTAAAACTTTGTTGAGTTTAGCAGAGACTTATTCCAGTGCATCATGTAACCTTAGGTTATATTCTTTCAATTGTGCATTCTATGCCTTAATATGCCTATCCAACACTTGATACTCTGCAATCTTTTGTTTCAGCTTCTCATTTTTTTTTGTCAGTTTCCCAACCTTCACTATCAATTGTTGTTTTCTCATAGAATTATCAGGATCAGATGTGGTTGTTTGCTCAATCACCTCCTCTCGAGCTTCCTTCTCCTTTCTTAGATCTCTCAAGTTTTTTGTCACTAACACCTCGGTCTCACTAATCGTCGCTCCATAGCCACTTTCTTTCTCTGGAGAAGTTAGAATATTAATAGGCTCTTCTAGAAGAGAAGGCACATGTGGAACTATTATTTGTTTGGCCATGCTCCTTATGGTTCTTTGTACATGAAGTGAGGCTTCCTCGGATTTGCTAACAGGGGTGGAAGTCTCTTCGAACAACTTCCTCTTCTTTGTTTTAGTAGCCGTTATAGGCAAGGGGAACTATTTCTCTTGTACATATTTGATTTTCACCTTAGAGGACCGAAGTGTAGGTTCTGGAGTTTGTTCATGTTGAACATTCCTTGCTTCCACTCTCGAGGACTGAGGTGTAGGCTCTGAGATTTGTTTCTTTTGAACCTTCCTTGTTTTAAGCTTCCCCTTACTTCCACTTTTCACCTCAGGAGTCTTCTCCAACTCACTAATTGTCTCTTGAGGAAACACAATAGTTGCTTCAGGGGTCTTCGCCAAACCGATTCTTGAGGGAACTCAAGAGTTGCCTCAGGGGCACCATATGAAAATTCCTTTTGACCAGGTTCCTTCCTTTTTCACCTCTCACTTCCTGGAAATTGATTTGTAGGGATTGAGGATGGACTTGGTCCCTTAGATTGGGCAAGCCTCTCCTTCTTAGATGTAGTGGGCTCCTCTAGGTTCTGCTGACACACCCTTCTTTTGACACTTTTTCCTGCTCTAAATGTTTAGTTCATGGGCCTTTTCCAACTTGCTACCTGGCTATGGTGATAATTCAATGGTTGCCTCAGGAGAACTATCCGAACATTCACCTTGCCCAAAGTCCTTTCTTTGTTGCCTTTTAGTTTTTGGAATCAGGGTTGGACTTCTTTTCTGAGATCATGAGGTTTTCTTTTTCTTGGATGTAGTAGGCTCCTCCAAAACAGACTTATCCTTACCCAATTCATCAATAGGATAGGATGAGCTAGGTGTAATAGCAGGTTCTTCACCCCCTAACTTCTTACCTTTGTTTTTCTTTGTCTTTCTACTCGACCCCTCACTGTATACCTTTGTTTCCTGTTCTTCTATGGATTTAGAAACTCCTTCTTGAGCAAAATTTTGTTGACGGAGTTGTTTCTAGCTACTGCCTTTTTTTATCAAGGCATGGACAACCAATAATTTCATTAGGCCATAGTGATGTATATTGGTTTCTGGTTTCTTGGATGTTGATTTAACTTCTCTCACCATTTTATTTAAACTCATCCAGAGGAAGTGGGGAAAATCGATTTGTGGCCCCCCATCAAAATGTGACAAAAGTTTTAAATGGTATAGGAAGGTCACGACATACCTCCCTTCAAAAGTGAGAAATATATGAAAACTAATGAGCATTGTTCAGTACTCTTCTTTAATGCAGCTTCGAGGAATGCCTTTGGTCCAATCAGGTTCCTGATGCTCTGGCCTCAGAAATTTCTAACAAAGCTTCCTGTCAAAGATCACCCCCTTAAAATATTTCTCTCCAGAGGAAGGTAAGCCTTAGCTTCCGCTATGTTGGCCTCCGAAACTGTCAATTTCATATCCCCAAACTAAACACTTTCTTTGTCATAGGTCTGCGCAAAAGAAAGAGAGACTCCCTTGTGATAGCCTTTGAATTTTTCCAAAAATGGAACCCAGCCGGCCTGTTCAAATCTCTCCATGCAAGCTTGATATTCATATGTCTCCCTGTATAACAACAACACAGGTTCGTGTCTATCAACCCCCATGCTGGCTTAAAACAATTCTTAAAGCATATGAGGCAACAAAACAGAGGATCGAGGGTTGAGTACTGGATCAACGCAATCCACGATGGAGTATCGGAAGAGGATAAGTATGAAAATGATATGAAGGAACTGAATCATAGTGTAAATGGAGATGGTGTGACAATAAAACGGGTAAATAATGCTCATCTGGATGGCGAATCCTTCCAGAGGAGCGTTTATAAGTTAAGATTCAGATTGCAACGGTCACATTCATGGTAGTGATGGCAAGGAAAGATAAGTTGAATTCATGAATAAATTATAGACTCGTATGGAGGTTGGCATCAGATTGTGTTCACGGGAGCGTTGGGCAATGATTACAGGAGACATGGTCATTATGACCGTAATTCACAAGTATGAAATCATCTGACGTCATCGTGATCGGACTGGGATCATGTTTTGACATGTATTAAGATGTGGTTTAAGTCATTCATATGGCACGATGTTGGATCATACCATTATGTCGTTTCTTCACCATATAATCAGAAGGAATGAAATTGGTTCTGTTAGAGATATAATTAACTTGTAATCTCAACATTTCAGGTGCATATGAATGATTTCTATATGAGGAGATGTATACGATGGATTGCAGAAGTTCATGGTAGGGAGTGTGCAATAATTGAGGACAGGAGGATGTATGAGAGTAACCACATGTTTAATACATAATTAGTCTAATTGTTTAATAAAACGAAACAAATGTTGAGTTTATACCTCCTATTACTTGAATCATTTATATCGAGCAACAAAAACAATTTTGAGTGTAGGATAAGGACTACCAACACCTCATTACTAGTACCGGATCACACCTTAGTACCAGAAGACTACTTAGCAAAGAGTTTTTGTAGTACTAGACCAACACAGACCTTCTCCTTCAGTACTGGATGAACACCTGGGTGAATTTGTTGCAGTACCGGATCAACACAGAGTTTTTCCCAATACCGGAATAGCACAGGTCTTCCCCCACAGTATTGGATGAGCACAGACCTTCTCCCACAGTATCGGATGAGCATAGAGGCGAACATTTTTGCAGTATAGGAATAACACAAAGATGTTATCCAATACCAGATCATCAGAAAATTGTATTCCAATATTCAATGAGAATTGGATGAGGTACATGGTGGTGGTATTCTATAGATAGGAACTTGGTAGGTTGCACTTTGTAGAAATTGTTGGTGTTTTCTGATGCTATGGAAGAGAACATGTGATTTGATTCTACTGAAAGACCATGTAGGTGAAACAAATATCAACACTTCATACAGGAACTCTGAATTTGCAGCGAAAGTGTAAGAAAATAAGGCAAAAGATTTCATTGACTCGGCCCCAAGATCTGTAACAAGAAGGTACTCTATGGCTTGGACTGTGATGTCCCGTCCCCAAGATTAGGCCAGCAGGGAGTGAATTAGTAGTCTATAGGTTCCCGTAGACTATAGTCAGGCACAACAGGGAACCAGATGGAGAAATAAGGAGGAATTAAGGCTAAACGATAAATTAAGCCAAAATACTTAGGAAAAGTCACTTAAGCCTAAGTCAACGGAGAATTAGAATGAAAAGTTGATAAGGGGGCGACTTAATTGACAAATAAATCACTTAGGAGGAAATGCGCCTAGGTTAAGTGATGTCAACGAAGAATTAGGTCGAGAAAGATATAAAGAGAGGAATTTGACCTAATTCCTCATTATGCATTGTTATGATTTGATGTTGAGACTTCCGAGAGGAGGAGGAGAGTCGACCTTATTGTTTTGTGGATTTCTGGAGGAAACCACCACCATTGATAGGTTTTGGTGTTGAGAGACACACCCTAGCCCATCGGAGATACCATCCAGGTATTTCACCGTTCATTTCAGGAGAGTTTATTGTGGAGGGCACAGCTCAGCCAAGGAGGGTGCAAGTCATTTTGAGGGTTTAGAGATCTGCAGTAGACCGTTGTCCCGATTGTAGATTCATTCTGACCCAGTAGAGATCTAGCCAGGGTGCTTCCATTGAGCCATTCATCATCATATTTCGACGGTGGAATCTTGCAGATCGATCCATCCAACCATTTTGGGTGCAGTCATTCCGGACAAACATTTGGCATTGCATGCAGGTGTTCCCTATCAGATCTGGTCAAACCCTTTCGACCCATTTCATCATTGGACGAGACGATCGTTTTGAGATATGTAGCAGCCGATTCCAACGGTGGAATCCTTTGGGGCGCATCCAGTGCCCAAGGAGGGGCGTAAACCCCCCAAGGGTCCAGATCCAGTGTCGTAGAGGTCCGATCCGAGTTCCGGCAGACAGTTATTCCAGTGTAGAGGCCAGGGCGCATTGATTGGAGCAGTTTCGAGCCCATGCTGATGGTGGATTCTTTAGATCGAGTTTTCCAGCTAGTAGCGGTTACCGTGTTTCTCCGGGATCGCTCATTTTTGCCTATCTATCCGTGCATGCATCAGATATAATGTCTTCTTACGGTCACGTGTATTTCTTTTGTTATTTGATTGTATTCCAGTACAGATCCAGGAGATCTGACTGACGTCTAGACTCTATATTTTCAGTAGGATATTGGTATTTCCATGCATGAACGATTATTATTCATGATATTGAGAAGTTGACATTCTATACTCTTTCATGTGTCTTTATATGATTGTTAAACCTTCATTATGCAACATGCACATGTAATAACTGACATGCAACCACAATAACCAACATGCAAACACAATAACTGAAGAACATCTCAATCACACAACTAAAACGCATCCAGAAACCCCCAGTGTATCAGATCTCCACGCCAGAGCAGTAGAACAATAGCAAATATCTTGATCAACCGAATCAGGGATATTTCAGTGGTATCAGAGCCAGGTTCCTGCCAGCCTGTGACGACAGACCATGAATCCAGCAGAAGAACCAGATGGTCGTGAGCATCAAGGTGACGAATATGTCACGTACAATCGACACAAGGGAAGAAGGGACAGACCTAACTTTCCTCCCTTCCCTCCTAGTTCAGAGGAAGAGGAAGAGGCACTTAGAGAAGCAGAGCGATGAGAAGAGCGCGAGGCTGAGCACGAAGCAGAGAAGAGGCTAGGTGACAGGTATGAGTGACCAGAGGGCAGTGGCAAGGCCCCAGTGGATCCATACGTAGCATTCATGCAGATGATCAGTGACATGCTAGCTAGCCAGCGTACCATGTCTCAGTCTTTGGCCCAGGTAGCAGATAGACTGGCTATGATAGATATTCCGGGCACTCAAGACCCACATGCAGCGCATGGGAACTCAGGGGCAGGCAGTAGACCGCAGTCACCCACTCGCACATATACCTCTGCGAGTAGGATTCCACGTCCATTGTTTGCTAGTTTCTAGAGGGCAACCCCGGTAGCAGCACATATACAGATAGCACAGAGACCGGCCACACATGCAGAGGACATTGCAGAGTATCAGAGAGAGTATGCGGCCTTGGGCCGTGACTTTCAGCAGGACATGACCCTAGTCGAGTATTGTGGACTCAGACTCAGGAACCGTCCTAGAGAGCCCCAGAGGGGAGGGCAGCAGCAGCAGCATAACATTGACTTCATCCAAAAATTTGTAAACTCACCATACCTTCTTTTGACGGATCATCCAGATGCACTGCCGGAGCTTGGGTACAAAAACTAGATACCTACTACAAGCTCAACCAGATGACAGAGGCAGAGGCCATTAGTTTCGCCACCCTACACTTGGAGGGTGAGACACACGAGTGGTGGTATCATGGATTGGTGACATTGGGTCACGATCACATCACCTTCTACAGAGAGTTCACAGAGAGACTCATGGATAGATTTGATAGAAGGGATCCTGAGATCCACTTCAGAGATTTAGCTCAGTTGAGGCAAACTGGCACAGCAGAGGCATTCATTTCGGAGTTTCAGAGAGTAGCAGTGGCAGTGACAGACATATCTGAGCTGCGATTGGTCATGCTATTCACCGAAGGGCTCACAGAACCCTTGAGAGGTTGGGTGAAGGCATACCGGCCTCATTCCTTGCAAGATGTCATCCGACGCACCAGAGATTTGTCGGATTCAGTGCCAAAAACTAAACCTTTCACTAAACCCTTTGTACCACAGAGACACAAGGATTAGAAGAATCCTCCAAGGGAGTGGAAGGGCAAGCCCAAGTTAGATGATGATACACGACAGGAGTTGATGAAGAAGAAGCTTTGCTTCTCCTGCAGAGATCCTTGGGTCCCTAAGCATAGATGCATGGAGAAGGGACAAATCCACTATATTGAGGTGGAATCAGGCAGTGAGGAGGAGGATGAGGATATCCAGGCACCTACAGATAGTGATTCAGAGACTAAGACTACCCATGAGCCAGAGCAACAGCCGAAGAAACCTCAGATACCGGCCAGGGCCAAGCCCCGGGAGGAGGCCAAACCTCGTAGAGAGGTGAAAGGGGGAACCATAGCCACCCTTTCAGGAGTGCCCAGGTACAACACCCTCAGGCTTAAGGGCCTTGTACAAGGGCAACGCATGACAACTTTAGTTGATGGTGGGACCACCCACAACTTCATAGACGCATCATTGGTAGCCAGGAGAGGGTTACGCACAGAGGAGTTTGAGGGATTCCATGTGGCAGTGGCGGATGGATACACGATGTCATGCTTAGACAT
>JZKD02S2096182.1:311680-335978 GCA_000966675.3 Picea glauca
AAGAAAGTTGTCCATTTTGGCATACCAAGCTCGAGGAGCTTGCTTAAGACTATAAAGAGATTTCTTAAGGTGACAAACAAGGCTAGAGTTATTATGGACATAGCTAGAAGGTTGTCCCATGTAGATTTCTTCTTGCAAATCTCCATGCAAGAAGGCGGATTTAACATCCATCTGATGGACCTCCTATTTATGTGAGGCTCCAAGGGATAGAATAAGGCGGATGGAATTCATTCTGGCTACAGAGGCAAAGGTTTCATTATCGTCAATTTCTTCAAATTGGGAGAATCCTTTGGCTACTAACCGAGCCTTCTGTCTTTCAACACTTCCATATGATGAATACTTATTTCTCTTGACTGATTTATATCTGACAATTTTTCTTCCTTTCGGAAGAGGTACAAGATCCCAAGTATGATTCTCCATTAAAGAACGATACTCTTCTTTCATTGTTGTATGACAATATGAATTACTTGAAGCTTCTACAAATGTCTATGGATCATGACTCTATGAAACTTGAGCCAAAAGAGAAGAGGGTTGTTGGAACTGTGAACATGTCCGATGTTGATATGAAGGATTGCCAGAAAAATCACTGATTGCTTCTCGTGTTGAACAGACCCATCTAGGAAGCGATGGTGCTAGTGACTATTCTTGTTCAATAGAGTCATTTGGAGGAAGGTGAGCAGATGGAGGTGGATTTTCATCCTCATTGTCATCATCTGAAGAAGAAGAAACCAGAATAGGGACAAAAGAATGCACAAACGTCGAATATGACTCGTAGGTCGAAGAAGGCACAAACGTCGAATTAGGCTCAAAGGCTAAGAAATTTTCATCAAATTTAACATCTCTTCTAATAATAATTTCATTACAATGTGGTTGAAGAAGTTTGTAACATTTGACATGTTCAGAATAACCAACAAATACATACTTCTCACTTTTAGGCTACAATGATTTCCTTTTCTCATCAGGAATGTGAGCCCATGCTACACTGCCAAATACACAAAAGTGACTTACATCTAGCTTAAGTTTAGTCCATGCTTCTTTAGGTGTTATATTTTTAAGATCCTTTGTGCGAGTGTGATTTACTATGTAATTTGCACAGTTGATGGCTTTCGCCCAATACTTTAAACTAAATCCCTTAGATTAGATCATGCAATTAAACATTTCTTTTAATGTGCAACTCTTTCTCTCAACAACACCATTTTGTTGTGGTGTATATGGAATAGTGTGTTGCATTTGGATGCCCTGTGTAGTGCAGTAATTTGAAAATTGATGGTTCACATACTCACCTACATTATCTGTTCTTAACCTTTGAAGTTGTTGTCTAGATTGCTTTTCTACAAGGGCCTTGTAGTCCAAGAACTTGTCAAAAAAACCGCTCTTAAGTTTTAAGAAGTAAACCCAAGTGCATCTGGAAAAGTCATCAATGAAATTTGAGAAATAGTTGCACCCAAAAAAAGAATGAGAAGAAAGTAGACCATGCAAGTCACTGTGAACAAGCTGCAAAGGGACCAAGGCATACCAAGAGGTACATTTGTCAAAATTGTCCAGATGATGTTTGTCGAGAACATAATCGACACAAACACCATCTCTACATGAAACAAGAGGAAGACCAATCACCATATGTTGATTACATAGTTGCTACAATGAGCGATAGTTTAGATGACCAAACCTCTCATGCCAAAGTTTCCTCAAGTCATCGCTATGAGCAACAAAAACTGATGGAAAAGATTATGACCCAAAGTTGTCGAACTTATATAACCTGGTAATATCATAAAAAAATCTAGTTGCAAGAACATGTTGAGGATCTTTTAGATCCTTGATTACAACTTGGTGAGGTGAAAACTCTATGGTTTTACCTTTGCCTGAATGAGTGATTTGATATACTGATAGAAGATTGCAGGAAAGATTTGGAACACATAATACATCATTGAAATGACCATTATATACCTGAACTATTCCAGACGCTACAATACTAAGAGATCTATCACCACCAACAAATATTTTCTTGGTGTTACATTCATTTAGAGCAGAAAATATGCCTTTATCCTTGGTCATATGATAAGATGTTCCATAATCAATAAGCCACTAATAAGAAGAATAAGTAGAAGTTGCATTGAAGAAAAAAACAGAAGTAGAAAGTCCATGTCCATGAGAAGAAGAAGAAGAGGTGGAATCAATACTAATGGTGTGCTTCTTCATCGTTGCTTCTAAAGTTTCCATCTTCTTAAAGCATTTGGACTCATCATGACCATCTTTCCCACAAAAGTTACAATGTCTCTCAGTCTTCTTACTTTTAGATTTTGCTCTTTTGTCACCATTAGGAATGGAAGTTGGTTGAAAGGGTTTGGGACCCTTTTTTTGCTTGTTGTTGTGGCAAGGATGTTACTTCATGGAATTCTTGGGTTTATCTTTATGTTGGGTTAGTAAGGCTTTGTTGGAGGTACCTGCAGTGTTAATCGCTCCAAGTTGCACAAGTTTATCTTGCTCTATAATCAAAGCATCAAAAAAGGACTCAAGAGAGGGATTTTTATAAGCAGTCCCTAGCGCTTCTCTCGTGCCATAAAAGGTAGATACAAAGACAAGATATGCACTACCAAGCTTAGAAAGAATAATGTGTATGCAACGCTCATCATCCAGCTTTATGTTACAGTGTTCACATAAAATTCTAAGTGTTTTGAACTTAGATAAATAGTCTTTAATGAAAGAAAAATCATATGGACTTAAAGTTTATTTGATTTTCTATCTGTTGAGCTCGAATATTGTTGTGTTTACCAAAAGCAAATTCAATATTTTCCCAAGCACCATTAGGGTCATCAATTCCTTGAAGGTGAAACTTTAAATCCAGGGAGATGGAAATTCCAATCAATCCACGTGTTTTATCATTCTTATTTTCCTATTTGACTTTATTTTCATCGTCAATAAGTTTTAGTTCTTTCACCATGGTAATATGGTACAATCCTTTACTCCTTAATAAATCTTCCATATGTGATTTCCATTGAAAGTAATTGATGTTGGTAAGCAAAAGATCACTCGAAGAAGACATAGGTTGTTTAAAAAAAAATGACACTAAAAATGAACTTCGAATGTGAAAGTTATGCCCTTTTGAAAAAAGACATAAACAATGACCAAAGAGCCACGTGGCAAGTAGAAGTGGGTTCACAAGGTGATACTCCTCCTAACTATGCCTATAAGCTCACTATTAAATAAGTTACTTATGAAGTGTCTCACTTCTATATAACAAACGAGAATCACTTTTACAATGAAGTTGCTTTATAAATTAAAGTTGCATGTAAAAAATAACTTAATTTTTTTTTTTTTAAGTTATTTAATAGTGATTCACTTTTATAACTTAAGTGAAATGCATTTTACAATGAATGCATGAACTTTTTCAAAAAAAGTAGCAAAAGAGACTTTAACTTAATACCTCTTACTGAGTAAAGTAACTTTTAACCAAGCGAGCTAGTCCAAAACATATTGTATTATTTAGAAGGAGGATTGTTGTTGTTGTTGTCGTTGACGGCCTTAGAGAGCATACTAATAAAATAAAAATAAAAATCGTTTCTTAACGACAACAAAGGTTACATCTCGGTAAACTTAATCGAAAAATGCAACTTTCCCTCTATTTTTTATTTGTCAAGATCGCATAGGGCGTAGGGACAACAACATACAAAGATCCAAAAGAGTAGGAACCCAAAAATATAAAACAGAAAACTAAAATAAATTGAAATAATAACTCTTGCAACATATTCAACAGGTTCTGCACACTCTGTTGCAACACAAGTTATATGCAAATTTGGAAAAATGCTCCTTCAGCATGGACAAGGTCGAGTACCTAGGCTACATTGTTGATGAGCATGGGGTGCATGTGGATCCATCCAAGATCCAGGTCATTCATAACTGGTCATCCCCAACCACACTCACTAAGCTTCAGAGCTTTTAGGCCTTGCCAATTTCTATCGCAGGATTGTGTTGGGATTCTCCCGTATTGCATGGGCCCTCAGCTAGTAACCAAGGGTGGTGGTAAGGCAAAGTTCGTCGGGGCCCTGTCACAACAACAAGCGTTCGATGATTTGAAGCAACGCTTGTGCTCAACCCCAGTGCTTTCATTACCCGACCTCCAACAACCCTCTGAGATAGAGACAAATGTTTCAGACTATGTTGTGGGCGCAGTTCTCACTCAACACGAGCACCMCGTGGCCTATCATAGTGAGACACTATCAGATGTCATATGTAAGTACCCTCCTTAYGAAAAATAAATGTACTCCATTGTACAAGATTGTCGCCAATGGGGGAATTACATTCTCGAGAAGGAGACAATCATCCACACCGATCATAAGTCCCTGCGGTTCATGTMGACCCAAGGCAAATTGTAGAATGACCGTCATCAGAAGTGGTCCACATACTTGCAACAATTCCATCTCAATATCAAGTATAAGACATGAAGCACCAACCACATTTTTTATTGCCTSAACCGCCTGCCAATTGCAGMTCTCACCACGGTGTTAAAATMCTACAGCCACGAGACCTTCGGATGGCCCCAACTCTATGAGAGAGATCCTAACTTTGGAGCCACCTACCAGATGTAGGGAGTAAACACAACTGTCATTGWTTTCCATCTTCATGATGGGTTGTTGTGCCATCTAATCCATCTCTGTGTTCTATCAAGCGAGCGACCRAAGATGATTTGGGAATCCCACTATAGTCGGGTGGCAGCACACTTCGGTGTAGCAAAGACAGTGGTCATGCTGCARCAACATTTCTATTGGTCAAAACTTTGATAGGATGTCAACAAGTATATCAGGTCCTACACTGCCTGTGCCATTACCAAATCAACCATTAAGAAACAAGGAGTGTACACCCCTCTGCCTACTCTTGAAAGGACCTGGGAATCCATCTCCATGTACTACATGTCGGGCCTTCCCTCAACCAAGTGGGGAAATGATTGTGTTTTGTGGTGGTTGATCGTTTCTCTAAAATGGTGATTTTGGCTGTCTGCAAGAAGAGCATCACAGTAGAGGCTACAACCAATCTCTTCTTCGAACGAGTGTGGGTAATTTTTTGGAATACCACAAACCATCATCTCAGATCGGACAACCAGTTCCTTAACACATTTTGGTCAAACCTCTGGTCATTTTTTGGACACCAAACTCACCAAATCGATTTCCTTCCACCCCCAGATGGATGGCCAATCCGAGGTCGTCAACCGAATGATCGTGCATATCCTACGCATGTACAATTCCAAGAATCCCTGCACATGCGATGAGAGTCTTCACTATGTTCAACACAGTTACAACAAAGTCATCCATAGCTCAACTGGCCACAACCTCTTTCAGGTGGGGTTGGGATTTCAACCATTGGGTCCCATGGATGTTGCACTACCCCTTGCGGCCACCCAGACAGACTCGTCCCATGCTCAAACTGAAGCTGACAAAGCTACCCGGTTCATTGAGCAGATCCAACACATCCGCCAACAAGTTCAAGATTTTTTACAGAAGTCCAATGCCAAGAACAACATTTGGTACCACACAAGTTTAAGGTGGGAGATAAAGTTTGGTTAAACTTACAAAAAGAACACCTTACAAAATCCCATCAGAAACTTCATCCGCTCTGTTATGGACTTTGTACCGTCACCAAGGCTATGGGTGACAATGTTTTTGAGCTCAAAATTACTCGCTTCCTTGTCTTGCACCCGGTGTTTAATGTGGAACTCCTTCGACCATACTTTCCACCATTATTGGACACCTCAGAGGTAGCAAAACAATTGACACCCACAGAGCTCAACCATGATTGTGTGGAACAAGCATCCACTATTCGGATCATGGACATATAGGTCAAGGGAACTCTCCAACAAAAGTTTCAGCCTTATAGTGTCAAAGCAAGGCAACTCCTTAACCAAGGCAAGTGGCTCACCTAGGGCCAAATTCAAAAAAAATATCCTCATTTGATGGAGGAATTTAACGCAATGGAGACCATTGCTTCCTAAGGGGTGAGGATTGATGTAGATGGATATCTATGGCCACCAACCTATTCCAACTGGCTAACATACAGAGGTCATCTTGGTAGTTTCAGTTTTCATCTCAACACTTTTTTTCTAGCTTTTTGGGTCCTAAACTTCTAAGGTCGTTTTGAGGCCAAAAACAACGTTTTTTGGAATTCAATGAATGTGTGATGGAAAAATGTGTAAGACTCGAATATACCTTTCCAACGAGCTATCGTGCGCCTAAAACGAAGATCGTATGCAAAAGTTACGATCCCGGTAAGTTGATGTATCAACTTACCCCAACAGGGCCCACATGACTTTTGGCGCTTCATCTCCTAGGGTTATGTTTTTGGATGTATATGGTTTTGGCATTCATGTTTAATGTAAAAAGGCCTTTGGAGCCTTATTGTACTCATCTTCTTACGAATGAGGGCAATCATCACATCTCTTCTCAGAGATAAGCAAGCACCATTCTAGCAAGCTTGTTTCAGTCTGCATTTTACAATTTCAACATATTTCCTTATTGAATAGAAGCCAAGTTTTACTGTGTCTCTGTTATTGTTCATTGTATCTCTGTGTTAATAATATAGATCTATATTCATTTCATTATCCTCATAAAATCTGGATCAGTGGTATCAAGGCGTTCCGTTCCTTGTCGTTCTTCATGCATGTCCCCGACGAGCTCAAGGTCAGGGTACAAAGGGTTGGGTCTCGAGCTTGTTTCTCTTGAGGAAAAAGGCTCTCGCATGCCCAACTGACCTTCAATAGCAAGATAAAAGAAAGACGACAGGAAAGGACATCATTTTAAACTATTGCTCGAGGAAGCCTTCGAGCAATGGAGAAATGAAATGATGGATAGTTTTGCACAAATCCTTCGATGATTACCAACAGGCGACGGATCTTCCTCGAGCGGAGGGGCTGCCCCCTTCAAGGTACATATCAACTTTGATATTCCTATACTTGAAGTTCATATAGACGTAGATGTTGTAGACAAATGGTTGAATCTGTTAGAAGGGTATTTTCTGTCCATAAATTTTCCAATAGAGAAAAGATTACATTTGCGCTCCTCAAAATCGTTCCCCGTGTCAAAGATTGGTGGGAGACTTTCTGTGAGAAAAATGCTACACATGAACCCTCATTATTTACAGTCGCACTAACCTAGGAGTCCTTCAGGGATACTATTATGGAAAAATACTACCTTGTTGGAGGGTAGTTATGACGACCTGTATACAAGATGGACCACACTGCGGTAGGAAAGGGACCAAACAGTGCAAGAGTTCACAAATATCTTTTATACCTTGCGCACAAAGATGGGTATCAAATATTATGAGCGACAACTGGTGCTCAAGTACCGCAACGGTCTGCATAGATGCATCTAGACAAAAATGGAGTTTTTTGACATCTCATCCTTGGATGTGGCATATCGATATGTTGTCAAAATCAAGCAGAAGCTTAAGAAAAAGACGCGGCAGTTTGGGTCTGGGAACCCCTCAAAGCAGAAGCATGGCAAGGGAAGCCCCAAGCCACAAAACAAAAGGCAGATCAAATATGTACAATCTCAGGAAAACCAATCTGAGCCACAAACAAAGAAGGACAATGGAAAGATGAAGAAAGACACCGAGAAGTGGTCTAACTTCCATAAGAGCCCCGAGCATAACATTGTTGATTGTTGCTTAAAACAATCATTGGTGGCAGAGGTGAAAGCCTCTTAATTAAACAAGGGTTTTGACTCAGAGTTAGAACCAGAAAAGGGGAGACAGATTATTGATGCGGAACCGAGTACCATTGTTCCTACCACCAAGATCCAGCTCGATGAACCTGATGAGCCAGAGGAAGGTGAATGCCTCTTTCATTCAAAGATGTGGGTGAAGGGTACTCCGTTGCACTTCATCGTTGATAGCGGTAGCCAGAAGAACCTCATCTCATCAGAGGTCGTTAAACAGTTAGCTCTATTGACAACGTCGCACCCACAACAAAACACCATCAGATGGCTTTGCCAAGGAAGGGATCTTCGCGTCCTACGACAACAAGCCCTTCAAAGATGAGGTATTATGTGATGTTTCTCCCCTTGAAGTTTGTGGTGTTATTTTCTGCCAACCTTATTTATGCAAACATCATGATGTATACGAGTCTAGGCCTCATAGTGTTATTATTATTACACGCAGCAAAAACAAGTGGATAAGGTCGTGAAAGAATACAAAGACATCTTCTCCTAACCCACTGGGGTACCTCTACATTGTCAAGTCAATGATTCAATCGATCTGACCCCGATGCACCGCTACCCAATGGGTCAATCTATTGCCGCTCTTTGTTAAAAAATGAGGAGATCAAGCGTCAAATCTAAGAACTGCTCCATAATGGGCACATCTGACCCAACTCATCACCGTGTGGAAGCCCAATCGTGATTCTACAGAATAAATAAGGGACCTAGTGACTCTACATCGATTACCGCGCCCTAAATAAAATCATAGTTAGAAACCAATACCCAATTCCCCGAATCGACAATCTCCTTGACCAACTCAAAGGGGAAAAATACTTCAGTGAAATTAATATGAAGTCTGGCTACCATCAGGTCCCAATAGAGCAGACAGATGTATGGAAAACTACCTTCAAGTCCAAAGAAGGTATTTTTGAATGGTTTGCCATGCCCTTTGGTTTGGCTAATGCCCCAACAAATTTCATGAGGATGATGGACAATATCTTTCGGCCTTTCACCAATTATTTTTTGGTCATGTATTTGGATGACACCCTCATCCACAACAAGAAATGGGCGGAACACTTGCAACATATTCATCAGTTTTTGCACACTCTGCAACAGCACAAGCTATATGCAAATTTGGAAAAATGCTCCTTCAACATGGACAGGGTCTAGTGCCTAGGCTACATTTTTTATGAGCATGGGGTGCATGTGTATCCAACCAAGATCTAGGTCATTTGTGACTAGCCAGCCCCAACCAAACTCACTGAGCTTAAGAGCATTTTAGGCCTTGCCAATTTTTATCGCAGGTTCATGTTGGGATTCTCCCATATTTCATGGGCCCTCAACCAAGTAACCAGGGGTGGTGGTAAGGCAAAGTTCATGTGGGGCCTATCACAACAACAAATGTTCGATGATTTGAAGCAATGTTTGTGCTCAACCCAAGTGTTTTCATTACCCAACCTACAACAACCCTTTGAGATCAAGATAGATGCTTCAGACAATGTTGTGGGCGCAGTTCTCACTCAGCACGGGCACCGTGTGGCCTATCATAGTGAGACACTATGAGATGTCGTTTGTACATACCCTACTTATGACAAAGAAATGTATTTCATTGTGCAAGTATGTCATCAATGGAGTCATTACATTCTAAGGTGAAAGACAATCATCCACACTGATCATAAGCCGTTGCAGTTCATATAGACTCAAGACAAATTGCAGAATGGACGCCATAGAAGTGGTCCACATTCTTGTAGCAATTCCATCTCAACATCAAGTATAAGACATGAAGCACCAACCGCGTCGTTGATTGCCTTAGCTACCCGCCAGTTGAAGCACTCACCACTGTGTTAAACTCTTGCTGCCATGAGACCTTCGGATGGCCCCATCTCTATGAGTGAGATCCTGACTTCGCTACCACCTACCAGATGTTGGGTGCAAACATAGTTATCACTAATTTCCATCTTCAGGATGGGTTGTTGTGTCATCTGGTCCATTTGTGTGTTCCATCAAGCGAGTGAGTGAAGCTGATTTTGGAAGCCCACTACAATCGGGTGGTAGGACACTTCGACATAGAAAAGACAATAGTCGTGTTGCAACAACATTTTTATTCGCTGAAACTTCGACAAGACGTTAGCAAGTATATCAAGTCCTGCACTGCATGTGCCATTTCCAAACCGACCATTAATAAAAAAAATGAATGTACACCCCTCTCCCTACTCCTCAATGACCCTGGGAATCCATCTTGATGAACTACACGTCGGGCCTTCCGTCAACCAAGCGGGGAAATGATTGTGATTTTGTGGTGTTTGATCGTTTTTTCTAAAATGGCAATTCTGACCACCTGTAAGAAGAGTATCACATCAGAGTCCAATGTCAAGCTCTTCTTCGAATAATTATGGGTACATTTTGGGATACCAAAAACCATCGTCTCAGATACGGACATCTGGTTCCTCAACACATTCTGGTCGAGCCTCTAGTCATTTTTGGATACCAAGATCAACAAATCCATTGCATTCCACCCCCAGATGGATGCCCAAACCGAGGTCTTCAACCGAATGATCGTGTAGATCCTGTGCATGTACAATTCCAAACATCCTCGCACATACGATGAGATTCTTCCCTATGTTCAACACATCTATAATATATCCATGCATAGCTCAATCGACCACAAACCCTTTCAAGTGGGCTTGGGATTTCAACCATTGGGTCCCATGGATGTTGCACTACCCCTTGTTTCCACCCAGGCAGACTCGTCCCATGCTCAAATTGAATCCGACAAATCTACCCGGTTCATTGAGTGGATCCAGCACATCCACCAATAGGTTTAGGATATTTTGTAGAATTCTAATGCCAAGTACAAGGATTGTCGTGATCAACATTGGGCGCCACACAAGTTTCAGGTGGGAGATAAAGTTTGGTTGCACTTGCAGAAAGAACGCCTCACAGGGCCCCATTGGAAGCTTCGTCCACTCTGCTATGGACCTTATACCATTACCAAGGTTTTGTGTGACAATGATTTTGAGCTCAACATTCTCCCATTCCTTGGCTTGCACCCAGTGTTTAATGTGGACCTCCTTCAACCATACTTTCCACCGTTATTAGACACCTCAAAGGTAGCAGAACAATTGACACCCACAGAGCTACTCCCTGACTACATGGAACATGCATCGACTCATCAGATCATTAATGCACAGGTCAAGGGCACTCACCAATAGAAATTTCAAGTTTATCGTGTTGTCAAAGTAGGGCATCTCCTGCACCAAGGAAAGTGGCTCACCCAGAGCCAAATTCAGCAGAAATTTCATCATTTGATGGGGGAACTCAACGCAATGGAGACAATTGATTCCTAAGGGGGAAGGAATGATCTAGGTGGATATCGGTGGCCACACACCTATTCCAATTGGCTCACATACATATGTCATCTTGGCATTTTAGTTTTCATCTTGACAGTTGTTTTCTAGCTTTTAAGGTCCCAAAATTTTGGGGTCGTTTTGAGGCACTTTTGGGCCCGCCACAATCTCACTGTGAACTAAGTAAGAGTGTGATGGCATAATGTGTAGTCCTCAGATAGACCTTTCCAATGGGCTATCATGCACCCAAAACGAAGATCATATGTAAAAGTTACAACCCCAAGAAGTTGATGTACCAACTTACTCCAGCGAGGCCCACATGGATTTTGGCGCTTCATCTCCTAGGGTTAGGTTTTTGGACATCTAGTGTTTTGGCATTCATGTTTAATGTAAAAAGGTGTTTGGAGCCTCATTGTACTCATCTTCTTGCGAATGAGTGCAATCATCACGTCTCTTCTCAGAGATAAGCCTCCACCATTCTAGCAAGCTTGTTTCAATCTGCATTTTACAGTTTCAACATATTTCCTTATTGAATAGAAGCCAAGTTTCACTATATCTTTGTTATTGTTCATTGTATATTTGTGTTAATAATATAGATCTGTATTCATTTCTTTATGCTCATAAAATTCGGATTAGTGGTATCAGGGTGGTATGTTCCTTGTCGTTCTTAATGCGTGTCCTCGACAAGGTCAAGGTACAAAGAGTTAGGTCTTGTACTTATTTCTCTTTAGGATAAAGGCTCTTGCATGCCCAAGCGACCTTCCATGGCGGGAGAAAATAAAGACAATGGTATAGGAGATCATTTCAAACTATTGCTCGAGGAATCCCTCACGCAACAGAGGAACAAATGGATAGTTTTGAACAAATCCTTGGACGACTACCAATAGGCGACGAATCTTCCTCGAGTAGAGGCGTCACCCCCTTCAAGGTACATATCAACTTTGATATTCCTATATTTGAAGGTCAAATAGATGCAGGTGTTGTAGACAAATGGTTGAATCTGCTAGAAGGGTATTTTTTTGTCATATAACTTTTCCAACAGAGAAAATATTACATTTGCGCTCCTTAAAGTCGTTCCCCATGTCAAATATTGGTGGGAGACTTTCTGTAAGCAAAATGCAACAGAGGAACCCCCTTTATTTACAATCGCACTCTCTTGGGAATCCTTCAGATATGTTATTAAGGAGCAATACTACCCTGTTGGAAGTTATGATGACTTGTATACAAGATGGACCACACTGTAGCAGGAAAGGGACCAAGCAATGCAAGACTTCGCAAATATATTCCATACCTTGCGCGCCAAGCTGGGTATCAAAGATTTTGAGCAACATCTGGTAGGGCAATGTCAGCCCCAACTTGCAGAACAAAGGGCAAAGGAAATATGGATAGCCTCAGGACAACCAGTCTAAGCCACAAACAAAGAAGGACAATGGAAACACGAAGAAAGACACTGGGAAGTGGTGCATCTTCCATAAGAGCCCCTGGCATAATAATGTTGATTCTCAATCAAAGAAGTCATTGGTGGCAGAGGTGAAATCTTCTTAATCCGATGCGGGTTCCGACTTAGAGTCAGAACCAGAAAAGGGGAGACAGATTATTGACGCAGAACCCAGTGCCACTGTTGCTACCACCAAGATCTAACCCGGTGAACTTGATGAGCCAAAGGAAGGTGAGTGCCTCTTTCACTCACAGATGTGGGTGAAGGGCACTCTGTTGCACTTCATCGTTGATAACGGTAGCCAGAAGAACCTTATCTCAGTGGAGGTCATCAAGCGGCTGGCCCTGCTGACAATGCTGCACACGCAACCATACACCATTGGATGGCTCCACCAAGGAAGCGATCTTCGCGTCAGCCAATAGTGTCGCTTGTCCTACAACATCAAGCCCTTCAAAGATGAGGTATTGTGTGATGTTTATCCCCTTGAAGTTTGTCATGTTCTTTTGGGCCAACCTTATTTATGGAAATGTCATTTTGTATATGACTCTAGGCCTCGTAGTGTTATTAGTACTTTGGACAAAAAATTGTACAGGATACCCGAGGTAGTACGACCTATTGACATTTCCTTGATCTTTGCCAAGCAATACAGGAAGGTTGTCTCTTAGACCCGGAATTTTGTCTTCTTTGTGATTCGCTCTCAAAATGAGCGGAAGGTTGCTGCCACATCCATAGCCTCCGCGGCCAAACACTCCACACAGTAGAAGCAAGTGGATAAGTTCATGGAAGAATACAAAGACATATTCTCCTCACCAACTAGGGTACCTCTACATTGTCATGTCAAGCATTCAATTGATCTGACCTGCGGTGCACAACTACCCAATGGGATAGTTTATTGTCGCTCTCTGTTAGAAAATGAGGAGATCAAGCGTCGAATCCAAGAACTGCTCCAAAAGGGGCACATCTAACCGAGATCTTCACCATGTGGAAGCCCAATCGTTCTTGTGCAGAAGAAAGACGTGACCTGGCGACTCTGCATCGATTATTGAGCCCTTCGACATAGAAAAGACAATGGTCGTGCTGCAACAAAATTTATGTTCGTCAAAACCTCGACATGATGTCAGCAAGTATATCAGGTCCTGCACTACCTGTGTCATTGCTGAACCGACCATTAGGAAACAAAGAATGTACACCCCTATGCCTACTTCTGAAGGACCCTAGGAATCCATCTCGATGGACTACATGTCAGGCCTTCCGTCAACTAAGCGGGGAAATGACTGTGTTTTTATGGTGGTTGATCGTTTTTCTAAAATGGCGATTATGGTCGCCTACAAAAAGAGCATCACAACAGAGGCCACTGCCAAGATCTTCTTCGAACGAGTGTGTGTACATTTTGGGATACCACAAACCCTCGTCTCAGATCGAGATAGTTGGTTCCTCAACACATTCTGGTCGAGCCTCTGGTCACTGTTGGACACCAAGATCACCAAATCCATTGCATTCCAGCCCCAAACGGATGGCCAAACCGAGGTCGTTAACAGGATGATCGTGCATATCATGTGCATGTACAATTCCAAACATCCCGCACATAGGATGAGAGTCTTCCCTATGTTCAACACATCTACAATAGATCCACGCATAGCTCAATCGACCAAAATCCCTTTCAGGTGGGGTTGGGATTTCAACCATTGGGTCCCATGGATATTGCACTACCCCTTGCGACCACCCAGGAAGACTTGTTCCATGGTCAAACTAAAGCAGACAAAGCTAACTAGTTCATTGAGCGGATCCAGCACATCTGCCAACAGGTTCAGGATATTTTGCAAAAGTCCAATGCCAAGTACAAGCATCGCCATGGTCAACATCGGGTGTCACACAAGTTTCAGGTGGGAAATAAAGTTTGGTTGCACTTGTAGAAAGAACGCTTTACAGGGCCCCATCAGAAGCTTCGTCCACTCCGCTTGGACCTTATAACATCACCAAGGTTGTGGGTGGAAATTCTTTTGAGCTCAACATTCCCCCATTCCTTGGCTTGCACTCGGTGTTTAATGTGGACCTCCTTCAGCCATACTTTCCACCATTATTGGACTCCTCGGAGGTAGCAAAACAATTGACACCCACAAAGCTCAACCTTGACTGCATGGAACATGCATCCATTGATCAGATCATGGACACATAGGTCAAGGGAACTTGCCAAAATAAGTTTCAGCTTTATCGTGTTGTCAAAGTAGGGCAACTTCTGCACCAAGGCAAGTGGCTCAGTCGGGGTCAAATTCAACAAAAATTTCCTCATCTGATAGGGGAACTCAACGCAATGGAAACCATTTCTTCTTAAGGGGGGAGAATTGATTCAGGTGGATATCGATGGCCACCCACCTATTCCAACTAACTCACATACATATGTCGTCTTAACAGTTTCGATTTTCATCTCGACAATTTTTTTCTAGTTTTTCAGGGCCCAAACTTCCGAGTTTGTTTTAATGCCCTAAACAACATTTTTTGGGCCCGCCTCATTTATATTATATTTAGAGTCAGAGTGTGACGACATACGATGTAGTCTTTGGATAGAACTTTCCAACGGGCTATCGTGCGCCTAAAATGGAGATCGTATGCAAAAGTTACGACCCCGGGAAATCGATGTACCAACTTACCCCCACGGGCCCACGTGACTTTTGGCACTTCATCTCCTAGGGTTATGTTTTTGGATGTCTAGGATTTGGGCATTCATTGTAATGTAAAAAATGCTTTGGAGCCTCATTGTATTCATCTTCTTGCAAATGTGCGCAATCGTCATGTCTCTTCTCAGAGATAAGCCGTCGCCATTCTAGCAAGCTTGTTTTAGTCTGCATTTTACAGTTTCAACATATTTCCTTATTGAATAGAAGCCAGGTTTTACTATATCTCTGTTGTTTTTTATTGTATCCATGTGTTAATAATATAGACCTGTATTCATTTCATTCTGCTCATAAGATCTGGATCAGAACTCAAACATGTTAAATGAAGATCTCAGTAGTGGCTTTTGTTGTGATGTGCTTCGCAAGGATCCAAAATGGCTATCTCAGTGAATGGATTAACAACCACAAAGATAGATTCATCGCCATGTTTGGTTGAGGGCAAGCCTGACATATAATCAATGGGTATTAACACATAAGGCTTATATAGAGGTGGTATAGGAGTGTACAACTTCTACTTCTTGATGGCAGTTTTAGAGATGGCATGAGTGGTGCACGATCTAATATACTTGTGGATGTTTGATTAGAGATTTGGTTAGTAGAGGTACATTTATAGCATCGCCATTGTTATCTCCACACTAAAATGCTTTTCCACTTGATTGTATGCACCTCCAACTCAACTTCTCATGCTCATTTGAAGGAACACAGAGATGGTCTAGATGGTAGAAAAGTTGATCACAGAGGTGAAAGTACGGAACTTGTTCACTTGTGCCTAGTATACGATATGTAGTAGTAAATCTAGGATCGATATCATGTAGCTAGGGCCACCCATAAGTCTCATGTCCAAGATTTAAACATTATGGCTAGTGACGCAACCAGAGGTCAACTAAGGCAGTCTGGAACTTTTTTTTGTGTTTCCCATCTAGTTCTTAATGGTCAAGTGGGTTTGTTGAAGGCATGTGGACCATTTATGATGGCAATCATTATGTAGCTTTCCCTATGTCTGCATGAATTGAAAGGGTTTGTGGTTAGTATGGATGATCATTTCAGTTTCCATGATATAATTTTTCCAATACTGACATGCCTACATAATGAATACATCTCCTAGTCATAGGTGTGGTACATGTGAACCGTGTTGGAGAGTATCTCACTCTAATAGGCCACTGGAAGTCCATGTCAAGTGAGCACTGCATTGATAGAGTAATCTAAAGCATCCATCTCAATCTCAAATGGATATTACAAGTGTAGCATAATCAAGACTAATAATAAGCAAAGACAATATTTCAAATCCTATAATACTTTCTATTATTTCTCAACCCAAACAAACTTGGCCTTAGCTCCACCCTTGATCACATGGCCTAGGGGCCAAGGGATATGAATTAACCCCAACATGAACCTATGTTAGAAGTTAGCAAGGCCCAAGAAATTGTGGATCTCTATTAATGTCTTTGGGGTTGGCCAATCACAAATGACTTAGGTGTTAGCTAGATACACATGCATACCACATTCATCCACAATGTATCCCATGTACTAAATTATCTGCACCCTAAATGATCACTTCTCTAGAATGAAATATAAATTGTGTTTCCATAGAGTGTTTAGCACTCGTAGAATGTGTTCAGATGCTCCTCCACGATTCCACCAAATATGGCTATAAGATATCATCTATCATTCTTATGAACATTGACATGGTATTACTCAAGCCAAAAGGAATGACCAACCTCTAGAATAGACCTTTTTCAAACTTGAAGGTTGTCTTCCACACATAATTTTTCTCGATTAGAACTTGATCATAACCCAAGTCTGGATAATCTTTACTGAACAACTTAGCACCCTTGAGGTGGTAAGGAAGATCATAAATTCAAGGTATTGGATACCAGTTCTCGACTCTTATTTTGTTTATGGTCTTGTTATAAATTCATAGTTTCCATGTCTTGACCTTCTTTTGAACCAACATGATTGAGCTCCCACAGGGTGAGGAGCTTGGTTGAATGAGTTATTTTTATACTAGCTCATGAATTTGGTGTTTAATCGCCTCATTCTCTGGAAGAGAGCGTCTGTATATCATGTCATTAGGTAGAGTGGTATTGGGTGTTAACTCAATTGCATGATTTACCTAATAGTGCAAAGTCACCCCTACAGGCAAGGCGAAGATATATTTGATTCTTCCACTATATTTTTCACATACTTCTACTATGTAGAGAGGCCCTTTATAGAGGCCTTGGCGATTGCAATGATCTTCCATCCACCTTTCGACCAATCATGAAGGCAACAAATCTCCCAGTCTTGGAGATTACCTTCATGCATTACCTAGTCATGATCAAAGATATCGTGGTAGTTAGGGCTACCCCTGGTACTTAGTAGAGATGACCTTCCAAAGCAATAATGACACTATAGGGCCTAGACTCATAAACAAGATGACGCTCCCACAAATATGGTTGTCCTAAAAAAACACCACGAACTTCAATTGAGGCTACATCACATGGTACCTCGTCCTTGAAGGGATCGTTGTCATAGTGTAGGTGACATTCTTGGTTGATAGAGATGTCTCATCCCTTGCTCAATGAATCAATGGTGTATGAATTGAGGTACAACATTGTTGATAACTTCAACTTATTGATGACCTCTTTGAGATTAATTTCTTGTATTTGTCACTATCAAGAATGAAATATAATGAATCCCCCATTACCCACATATGTGATTGTAAGAGGTGCTCACCTTCCATAGTCTCATATGCTTCTTCTACCTAGACCTTTGTGGCAGTGATAATAATACTACTTCTTGTATTGATGATTTGTTTTACCTTATCCAACTTAGAATCAAAGTTTGAGCCATAATTAATTTTTGAGGCTTTCATCTCAACCAATAATGATTGTTTGGAATGGCATTCATAAGTGTCGGTGCTTTTTTGGATCTCACACCACTTTCTAGTGTCCTTCTTCAACTTCTCATTACTCTTCTTTAAATGTGGCTTGAAATGGTTGTCCCAAGGTTGGTTATCCTTACTATATCCTTTGTTCTTCTAGGTAGGGCTACCTTTATAATTATTCTATCGTGGCTATTTTGCAAATGCAAACTCTCTATTACTCTTTTGCCAAAAGTATTGCTCGATCTTATTAACATACCGACAAACAACTCCCGGTGAAGAGACATAAAAAAAAAAACATTTCTATTTGGGTGCACCTATGTACCCTTATAGTGTTTTAGAAAGAAGTGTTAATTGAAGTCCTTTATACCCAACTTTGGATGGAAGGTATTGATATACTCCAACACCGCCTCTTTCTCTTAGCATAAAGTTGTCTATCACATGTATTGGTCATCGTAGTTTTCATTAGGATGTAATTCATCCTCAAGGGAATCAACAAAAGGTTCCCAAGTGGGTCTTGTCTGAAATACTTCATATACATATTCAACATGTTGCACATAGTAAGTGTCCCACCAATATTTGACATGGAGAAAGGACTTAAGGAGTGCAAAGGTGATCTTCTCACTGTTGGAAATTTTTTGAATACAATAATAACCTTATTAGACCTAATCATATCTCTAACACATTTGTGCCTATCTTAGCTTCAAACAAAGGAATGTAAAACTTAACTTGCACCTTGAAGTGTGTTTTACCTCTAAAGTGATTGTTTGATGAAGGTGTCTTTGTCACCGTTGGGAGTTGTCGGAGGATTTGGGTGAAATTATCTGTCATCTTGTTCCTTTATCATGTGAGGGATTCCTCGAGCAACATCTCAATAAGACATCTAACATTGTTGTATTTCTTTTTCGTTTACCATAGGAAGCCGCTTGGGTCAGTGAGGGAAGTCTTCAGTAGACTCAATTAGTTCTTGGCCCAACTCCCTACGCTATCCTCGTCGCGGACATGGACATAAAAGCAACAAAGAGAAGTTTTTTTTGATACCACTAATTTGGATTATGTAGAGAACAAAGTGAAGATAGAAATAACACCGAGATATTGTAAAAAGTACAATAACATAGTGAAACTCAAACTCTATCAATGAATGAAATAGTCGAAACATTGCAATATGCAAATCAATACAAACTAGTTGGAATGGTGGTAGCTTATCTTTGAAAATAGATGTGTTGGCTATGCTCATTCTAAAAAAATCCCATTATAAGAGGCTAAAATTATTTTTTAACATAAATTCCAACACCATAAGAGGCCAAACCCATAATATATAAGACCATAACTTTAGGAGATGAGGTGGAAAAATGAATGCGACCCCTGAGGAGCCTAGTTGATACGTCAACTTCTCAAGACTGCAACTTTTGCATATGACCTTTGTTTGGGGCAATTCTTGGAACATTACAAAGCTTATTCCAAGCTCAATGTGTTTGGATGGCCCACCGATAATAGATTTCTAGACCATGTCAATTGCAAAAAATACACGTGAAGTGCCCAAAAAATGCATTGAAAGTTCAAGTCCTACAAAATTGTAGTAGAAGTAGCAAGGTGTAGGCTTGTTTATGAGTTAGTGGCATACATGGATGGGCACTTGCATCCACTTGGATTAGAGCCTTGCTCTCATGCCAAGCCACAACAAAACAAATTTCAGTGAAGTGTTGATATTAGTTGTGTGAGTTTTCATTGGTATTATTTGTTAATCATTCTACTTTTGTGTGTCCTTGTATCTTCATCGTATTTCTTGACCTTCATAATAGTCATCTCTAATGTATGTGGGTGCATTCCTATGATGGGTCTTTTTGGATCTAATGATTTGTTGTATGTGGAAGAAATCTACAAGAGCTGAGTATCTTGTGTATATATTTTTTTAATTATAATTGTCTATGTTTATCTTTGTGGTGGCAAGTGTCCACCTTTCCTCTTTCGGTCGAGGTAATTGTCCTACGACCATATCATTTTTTCCTATATGTTCAGGTATTGTCCCCACAACCCATTGCAATTTTTTTTAAATTGTATCTTTGTAGATTTGTGAAATCACACCAATGGTTTTTCTTGATCTTATGTTGGCTTTGTTCCCCATTTGGTTGTCTATTTTCAATCCTTTGTGGTTTTGACTATTCGAGAATCAAACTGAATTGAATCAAGTTCTAATTTTCAAGTTCCATAACTTGTTGCTTAACCTAGTAATTATCCATGTTGATTTGTATAGTATTAGTTTGCTAATGTTCTTGTCTTGAGTTTAGATTTAGTTATTTACCTTGAAATCCACAATATTTTGTATGGTATTAGAGTTTTGTATCCACAGTAGCCTATGAAAATCTCATTAATTAAGCAACTTATTTATGAGAATACGAGTCTAAGCTGTTTATTTTTAGGAAACTTTGTGCTTGCAAAGTTTCCAGGATTAAGCCATTGGCACTAGGTGACTTGTTTATTTGGTTAAAGAATTTGCTAATTCTGGGAACATGACCTGCTAGCGAGTGAGAAATAATTCACTCATTATGAAAATGATAACCCATATTTATGATTTGATTGCACATGCAAAGGATCATGGAGAATAAATGTTTTTGAATGTTTTTTAGATTAGTGGAAAATCCATACAAAATATAGAATTTGGGAGAAATAAAAAACTTCTAATATGTGAAGCAACCTTATCGTGAATTAGTGAACTTTATCCACTATCTAAGCATTATTTGTAGCCGATATGAAATTTTCATACTAAATACTTCGCAGAAGTTACATGAAGAGATTTTCCATAAATTTCCTTAACAATCCAAAAGTTGTAGCCAAAATGACTAGTATGGTTGATTCTACGATTGATAAAACTCTTATCATCATCTTTAGTCGTCTTGGTCTTTACTTAGATTCCCTGTAAGATTTAGGGGAGAAGAATCACTAATGATTAGCTTAATTTCAAGTTCCTTGGGGAGACAATGATGTATTTTCTTACCCTCCCAGTATTTTATACAACTTGATACCATCCCTTGCTTTGCCTCAATGCCATGCATCATAATTTTTTTGGTGTGTGTGCTCAAGTACATGACCCTAATGAGCTACCAAGCCATTGATGGTGTAAATTATTCATATCTTAGATTCGAATGATTGAATGAGAAAGCCCCCATGTTTTCATTGTGTTATATGCTAGGAGAAATCTTGAGAAAATATGAATTCATAGTTTGAATGTGATAGCCAATCTACCTTGAAACAACCAAGATGCCTCGTGTCTAATTCCATTTCCCCAACATCCCAAAGTGATTCCATGTATGGAGGCCTAATGGTGGGAGAAGTTAAATGGGGAGTGATGAGCACATTGTGATTCCCTCTCCTAATTATTTTTAGGGATGCCAATATTGTTTGAGCTGCTAGTGGGTTTCTATTGAGGCATTTCAACCATGGAACCAAAAAATTATTTATGGATTGATAAACAAGCATAAGCATAAGCAAAGAGGAAGACATTGTCTACTAAGTTTTTGGTCCTTGTACCTTACTAAGATAGAACACCATGAGATAAATAAATGATGAAAAATATATCAAATGCTTCGACGATTAGATTGATGATTAACTTACTGATATGTGAGTGGCTTTTTCTTGGTCTATATACAACTAGAAGTCACGCAAGGAACGACAAAGTGAGTTTCAAACACACAATATAACAACTCTTAGTTTGAAGTGTCAAAGGAGTGATAAACTTTGTGAGTTGGAGTGTGTCTAAGCCACCTCCCAGCAATGATACTGGCATCCACAAATTTTCAAATTCATGGAGAGTTCACTGAATTAAATTACAAGAGCCTTAGCACATATTGTGTAATGCCTCATATTTTGGCCTTGCGTAGTTTGAACTTTGATTTCACTCATCTTAGTAATTCATTGCTTAATAGTTATTTAGTTCAGTTAGATCGATATATACATTTGATGTGTGTACATCTAGACCTATTTATGTGTTGCATGATATTATTTTTATTGTTATATGTTCATGATGATGATAGTTATGTGATTTGTTTAAACATGCAAATTAAAATGTGGAATTTGGGTATGTGGATACCAATTCAAAATTATGTTGTGAATATATAATAGATGTGAGACATGGTGTAAATAATCATACATGTATTAATTGAACGTCTATACAAATATGAATTCTCATATGAAGTTTGTGATTTATTTGCAGGGATATGATTTATTGTTGAGTTGACCTACAACTTGACAAGTTATATGATCGCCATATAATTGTGGCATTTAAGTAACACTTACATTGTTTACATCAAAAGAGTAATGGCATGCTATGGATCATTATTTCATGATTTAATTATTAGTTGAAATTTTTTTACGATATGAGGGAAAGTGTAGGTTTTAGAGGAAGCATTGCTGCCCAAGCTAGTTTTTCGATGACGAATCTCTAAGAACAACAACAATGGCATAGTATGGTCAATGATAGGGTTTTGACCCTAGTTTGACTAGGAGGGATGGAGGTATTGCCCACCATTTATCCTTCAAAACATGGATTCATGGGAGGGTTGTGTTAAGCCATGCTCCCATAGATGTGTGATGGTGATTGTTAGTTGCTTGTCAGGGAAGCTAGGTCAATGTAGTTGATACTTCCACTTACAAGTTATATTTGAAGTTAGGTTGATATAATCAACGCTCCAACATTTTGCAATAGAGGAGAAGATAGGATGTGGAAGATGGAAGTAGGTTAGGGAGGAAGGATGATCGAGAGTTAGTTAAGGATGTTCCTTGGGAATTATATGTGCCACTTTTATTCTCTTACTTGGTTCCTACCATGTTTATAACACTTATTTTAATTCATTTCCAATAATTTAAATGTGACGATCAATAATTGATGAATTATTGTAATTTTGTTAGTAAAGATTATTGAATGATGCATTATTGCATTTACTACACTCCATGCTTGGTTGTGAACATACAAGAATTATGTATTAGAGGCAATGATTGTTTATCATTAGTACATGTGCAAGTTATGTGTACCCTAGCTACACACTAATACAATTACTTTGTATATCGATTACTAAACTAGGTTATAACTACTTAATTAATGGTTGAATGATCGTGGAAATTATATTGCTTATGAAAATATCTAGTACCATTAAATAGTCTCCTCGACTTTGATTATTGGTTCGTAAGATGAATTAAATGGGTATGGTGAGTTGTCATAAATTTAAGGGAAAATAGTCAAGTTCATTTATAAGCTAGCATGGGAAGAAAGACATTCTAACTCTATTTTATTTATTTTATGTAATTTCATTAATGTTTTATTTTGAATAACTTTCTCCCAGGAATCTGGGAGAAGAGGTTGATGGCCATTAATGAGGGTGGTTGAGGAGACCTTTGGAAGGGGGGTGGAAATTTGATAAGGAGGAGGAGGAAAATTTGCAAGAGGGGGGATCTATCTTGGAAGAAAAACAATGGGGCTCAACTATTTTTGGGGCCCATTATATTTCTTCGAAATATCAAAATTGTTGGGATGCTAGTTTTGTGGGTTGGTTGTAGTTTTTGGAGATTCGGGTATGGAGGGCTAGGAAACCTAAGGTTTTCTGGAGCTAGGAAGCATGAGAGATTGTTCCTAGCTAGTTGGGAGGTTAAAAAATTAGTTTGGACAAGCCAAATCTCAAGATGGTGCAATGGACCAAATCAAGCAAAATCCAAAGAGGAGCTACAATAAACTAAATCAAACATAATAAAATAGAATCATATGTATCAATTAGCTCAATATTTACTCCATTAGAATCTTTATTTACTCCATAAATTTTGTTATCAATTAGCTCAATAAATTGATGTAAAGAAACTTATTAATTAATTGTTCAACAAAATTGAAATAAATGCTTGAATTAATTATTAAATGTTATACTGAATAACCACAATGTAATGTTTAATTCTTATACTTAAATTACAGTTTTACAATAACAAACCAAAAAAATTGTACATTAAAACTAATACTATAAATTTCACATTTCAAAAAAATGAAAAGAACAACAATATGATATAATAATTATAATTTATAACATCCCTTAACCTTAAAGAAACCTTAAAGAGTTAAGACGGAAGAGAGTGTTACAGATTGTTTTCTTGCTCCACGAGGGCGAAACAACATACTACATTTGCAAGATTGGAAATCAAATTAAAATATATATAAACTAATACAATACCCTATCCTTTTTGGCAATAACATTCATTCCTACAAATTACATCAATAGATTTCAAATTGGATAATTGTCCCATGAAATTGTATGGGCATCAAA
>JZKD02S2096182.1:393425-404513 GCA_000966675.3 Picea glauca
TTCTCAACAAATCAACTCAACTAAGTCCATAGGAGTCTGGAGAGCCATCTCAAGTTGACTCAACTAAGTCCATAGGAGTCTGACAGGAGACCATCTCAAGTCGTCTCAACTCAGTCCAGAGGAGCACAGCAAGAGACCACACATGTCATCTCAACTCAGTCTAGAGGAGTATGACACACCCATCACATGGGCGTTCTCACAGATTGTCTCAACTCAGTCCAGAGGAGAATGACCTGGAGAATGTCTCATGCAGCTGCAATCATCAACAAACTGTTCGTTTGTGTGTGAACCCTCTATCTTGACCTGTCTTTATACTTTTAGCTGAGATCAAAGCCCTAATCTATTTTTGAGATTACTCATAGTCTAAGTCTTGCATGCATGAAATACACTTTTTAGACTCAACAACTAAATACAAGACTTTTCACTATTTTACTAAAGTGAATTACAAAATAGAATTACTTTTTGAAAATAGAAAATATCTCAACCTACTTCTCAACAACTTGAAGGTTATGACTCATGAGGCAAGTCTTGGAAATGCTGCATAGAATGAAATGTAAGATATTCAAGAGCCAAACCAGTCATATCATAGCGTCCTTGAATTTTCCTTCTCTGATTCCATTACCATCTCTAGATATCAAGCCAATGTGCCTGCAGCTGAGAATCCCTTTTTGATTAATGCCTATGTGGGCAGTGGTAAAGTCATCAATTGTATGTCCAATCTCAGTTGTTTATTTCTACAGAACAGTTAAGTTTTGCAAAAGTTGAATTTGATGCTTTGTCTTTAAAGCAAATTCACATTGTTTGATAGCTTAATTCAAGCCCATTGGATGTAGTTCTTGTTAACATTAATACATTTCATTCTGATTTCTTCTCTATGATCACAAAAAATAAGTTATGCCTTAAAGCAATTGACCATGGAATGTTGTCTGAAGTTAACATCCTCCTCAACCTGCATGCGTAGACAATATATTCTGCTTTAGACTTTGCTTTGTAGAGAATCGGTTTCTTGTATAAATGCCTTTTTGCATTAACCTTTGTTTAAGTCAAAGCAGCAACTCTATTGGACAAGGCAACCCTAGGCATAAAAAAAGATTTAGGCATACATCTTGATGCTCTCTTTACTGTTTTTCATTCTGTAGGCAAACCAGGTTATTTAGAGGTTATACTTACTCATGGATCGTTCCACAGAAGGTGCTAGAAATGTTCTTGTATAAATAATTCCAAGAATGTATTTGACATGCATGAGTAGTATTGGTTTAGTGTCAATCTGAAGGTAGTATTTAGTTCTCTACTACATGGATTTTGATTAATACCCTGTTGTCATAAAAGTACATTCCAAGTCATCAAAACACAACTTTGCTGCATAGTATAAGGCTCCCATAAGTGGTCTTTTATGGCTGTTCTAATTAACTATGAATTAAAGTAACCTTTTAATTTATGGTGATTTGTTAGTTGCTTTACTTCTTTGAAGAATCATATTTTTTTTTCACTTGCCTTTTTTCCCAGGTAGTGAAGTTCAAGGGTATGAAAAACCGCAAAAAAGTTGTGCTTCTTCTTCAGTGTCTCTCTCGAAATGAAGATACTTTCACAGTACTTGCAGATGGTCTGGAAAAAATACTAGTAGAAAACGATGATCATCACATTGTTCTTGGTTGGTGCATTGTGGTTCGCGAGCTCATAGAAAAAGGGGCCATGGCTGGTGAATTATTTGATGCAGGTGCTGTAACACATTTCTGATTTTTAGTTTTATTTTTTCCACCACTTCACATCAGTGGCTACTTTTGCAGCAGTTAGTCTCATGTAGCTGCATCTTCTTGATTCTGTAAAATCATTGCTTTTTAAATGCTAATTAGCCCTAGCAGGTCAGATAATGCTTTTATGGTACACCTATTGTTTTTCAAGGACTCTTGAGTCTTAACAGTATTTGTTGAAAATGCCCTTTTGCAAAATAACTCTCTTTCTGATTTTTGTTGTTAGAGCTAGTTCAAGTAGCATTAATTTTTGTCATGGACTGTTACAACTGTCAACTACTTGCCAAAGGAGAAGCTTAATGAAAGGATGATTATATTTACATATTAGTTGATGAAAGGTCAGATATATGAAACTAAAACTATAGGTTACTTTTGTAGATGCATAGAGGGTCCATTGTGGTATTTATTGAAAACCTTAGATTACTTTCGTAGATGCATAGAGGGTCCCTAGAGATTCTAGCTTTGAAGGTACAAATATTCTAGTCTGATCACTCCCAATTTCTTTCTCAATTGTTCAACAGAAGTCAAATTTGTGAAGTGATTGTTGGCACTTCCTCCTTTATGGGTGTTCAAACTTGCAAATGGAGGATACTTGAGATAAGATTGGGTTTGAAGCCACTTCATCGAAAGATATAGATGACTTGTCAGATTTTGTCATCTTAAACAATTGGGAAACATAACTTAAGGAGTAAGATCTTATGGTCAAGTTGCAAAATTTTGACAGAGTTTTGTCAAACAAAGGAATGTTGAGTTGGACGAAAGAGTTGAAAAACAGAGATCAATTGGTACTGCAAAACTTTGGAAGATGTGAGGTTGGAGGAGATTCTTTGGAATGAAGTTGACCGTGTTAATTAGGCATTGATGTTTTTTAAGTTGTTCATAATTCCTGTAAACTATAAAATTATGATGAAGCCAAAGGGCACCATGAGTGGGAAATGGACATGGAGGCCAAATACGATGCTCTCATGAGAAATAGCACTTGGGTGTTGGAACGTCATCACCAGGGAAGTAACCCATTGGCTGTAAATGGATTTATAGGAAAAAATATAGGGCAGATGGTTTGTTAGATAAACACAGGGCAATGCTGGTTGCCAAAGGTTTTGCTCTACAAGCAGTGGACTATGAAGAAACATTTGCTCTATCAATGAATGTTATGACCCCTGACCATAATGTGGGGGGGGTATATACAGAGTTAAATGTATATGTTGTAATAGAGGTCGGTCCAATAGCGTTCTTACATGTTCAAAGACTAATAATATGTATATATAGAGGTCGATATATGGCATTATTATAGAGATAGACTTATGATTTGGAAATATGGATGTACTTGGGTTATTTGGAGGAGGTTCTAATGACTAAGGAGTTATTATCTAATTCATCTCTATAACTTTGGGAGCTGTTCTCCATGCTCATATTTGGTGGACATTGTGTGTACGCTTGTTTATCATGCTATTTTAAATATTGGGTTCACAATATTTGGTATTATAGCAGATGATATTTGAATTCACACTTTCAAAAAGAGCCATCTTACCATTTTCACTATGACTTTTGTTTAGGATATTGGAATGGCATGGGAATTGCAAGGTTATAAAGAGGAAACAACGAAGTATATTTGGTCAAAATTTTAGAATCTAGTTTGCTATAATTTGAGAGTTAGATTGTACAAGTTAGTTTTTTTTTCTACTCTTGAAACCAAGCTTAAACATGCAGTTTCGGTAAAATAGTCATATCTGAAGTTTGAGAGGTCCAATTGAGTGCCACTTGTGGCATTGGAAAGAAGATAGACCACAACGTTTTCGGGCCAAATTGCAGATCAAATCAGAACAATTGACTGAGTGGCAGTTTGTACAAGTTTGCTCACCTTAAAGACCCCAAAACCAACAAATTCCTGGAGAGTGACCATGACTTTTTTTGGTGCATCGGAATTTATTGAGACCCATGGCATTGTGTAGAAGATGCATCGTGCTATTGCAAAACTAAATTTTAGACTTAAAAAGATATGTTAACTTAAAGTTAACACAACTTTTCATTGGAAGGTATGATTGAGGTTATTCAAAACTGTTGGAAAGAGGAAAGAGAGGAGAATAGATTAGCAAATGTTTTGTAACAAATTTGGATAAATAGTTGAAGGTTAGTGGAATTGAAAGTCAAGGGTTTTAACAAGACTACAAGTAGTTAAGGAAAAGATGGAAATACATTTTTCTTTTTTCCGGAAATAACAATGTAATTGATCTTATGAAATGGTTGAGGATTATAAAGGAAAAATCTAGTAGTACTTTTGGTTTAGGGATTTATTTTTATGATGAAGCTCTAGGGTGGTTCATGAGTGTTAATATAGACACCAAAATACACTCCATATGGGAAGAATTTGAAAAAATCTTCTCAAATAGATGGTTCAAGGACACAAAAATGGAGGAGATGCATGCAATTTAGGATGTATTGAATAAAGGTAAAGAAGAAATTTCTAGATTATAGAAGATAATGAAGAACTAAAAGAAGAGCTTACAAAGAAGGGTGATGGGTTAGCCAAGATCCAAGCCCTTAATGAAACACTTATTAAGGATGTGAAGAACTTAAGAACGTAAACCAATGAAAGATGAGCAAATGCAAGAAGGATAAGGACGATTCAAGGGAAGAATTGAAAAACAAAGACAAATAAATTTGTAGTTTACAAAACCATAATCAAACACTACTTAATGAGGTTAAGAGATTGAAGGAAGAAAATAAGCGTTATCAAAATTGGGGAGAAATGAAGATTGTAGATGAAGAAACTACCAAAAGACTTGAAGAGGAATTTGTAGGAAAGATTGAAGAAGCCCTAGATATTGATAAGGTAAAATTATTAATGCAATCTGAAATTGAAAAAAAGCAAGAATAAAATTGATGGCGTCACATTGCATCTTTAGAAGAAGGAAGAGAACATTCAAGGTCACCATAATATACTTGATGAAGTTGAGCTCCAACTTCAGGATGTGCATGTCAAATATGATGGTATTATCTCAAAGGTGAGAGTAATCAAAGATCTCAAGCACAAAGGATATAGAATGCCATTGTCCCGAAATAAGATTTGATGATATGGGTCTGCAGAATGAAGGAATGTTGATGTTTGTAGCATCAGACATGTACTAGAATCACATATCAACGCATCTTGGTATTACACCAAGATCTACCTAGTCAAAGACCAGGTTGCCCCAGAACACATCTGGGGGCCCTAGAACACATCTAGGGTCTTATCCACCAAGGTACAAGACCAAGGATCAACACATGCATTAAGAAAGGGTTCCCTGGAACACATCCAGGGGCCCTAGACACATCTAGGGACTTATATCAACCACCAAGGAACACATCCAAGGATCAATCCAGGCACTGAGCAAGGATTCCCTGGAACACAGCCAGGGGCTCTAGACACATCTAGGGACTTATTGCTTGGTCCAAGACCAAGAACCCCAGTAATATACTGGGGGACCTCACTAGGGTCTTTTGCCATGGCTCTCACTGCTTGGTCTCATACCAAGAAACCCTAGGAGTGTGTTGGGGGCCCTAGTCCATAGCTAGGGTCTTTTCCATCCTCCAGAGAATAGCTCTTGCAGCTGCATTAATTTCAACAACTTCCACATTGGTTTTGTGTCTAAGTTGTGGAAGTCGTCCTTAATACCTCTCAAGACTTGGAAATTCACTTTAATAAAGTGATTATTAAAGTGAATGCCTTTTTATAATTAATTGAGTTTAATTTAATGAAATGCCTAAGTATTTGGCATTAGTGAATTAAATTAAATCCTATCCATTGATCTAAAGTGTTGGTGAGATCTAATCTCAGCCATTGATCACTTTCGATATCTAGGGTATTGGATTTAGGGTAAACTCAACATTATAAAAGGCAACTGAGGTGAGAGGAGGAGACACACACAGAGTGAGATAGTGAGATCTCATTGATTGGGTGGAGAAGGACTTTCATCCAAGTGTGCAAGGGCCGGGTCCAAGGAAGGGAGTGAGGGGCAACAAAGGAGTAGCACAAGATCGAAGGACAAATCTTGAGGTGTGATAGGTTATTCTTGCTGTTTTGTATTTTTCCTCAGGTGGGCCATTATCCCAAGATGGGAGCCCAGATTTTATCTTAATAAAATCATCACAGTATTGGTTTTCCCTTAGGGTTTTTCTAGGGGTATTTACCTAGAAATTACGTGTGCAAATGTGTTTGGTTTGTTGTTTTGCTCCTGCTGATTTATTTATGTAAATCATTAAAACTCAATCATGTTTTTTATTCAGTAAATTTGTGTAATAAGTTTATTACAACAAGGTATTTGCTAGGAGAGAAATTGCCGGGTGCCGGGTTGATGAAAATTTAACATGGTATTAGAGTTGAGACTTTGAAAAGGAAGCTAGTTGCACATATTGTAATTTTGCAGCAACGGATATTTTTTTTTTAAATTTTTGCAGGATGTAAGAAAAGGAAAAAATATATATATATAAAAAAGGGAGGGTCGTATAGGTTGTACAGTCGTACGACCGCACAGACTAGTAGTTGGAGGGGTTGCGGGCTGCTGGAAAAGACACGGGCCGCAAGTGCTAGTGAAGGTCGTGCAGGCGTTGGGAGAAGAAGGCGCTGGGTTGTTGGTAGCAGAGGAGGCGAAGGTGGCAAGAGAAACAGCGATAGGCTGCAGGTCGTGGGTCAGAGGGAGCCTCTGGCAGGAGAAGCAGTCACAGGCCGTGTGTAGGTCACGGGTGCAAAGAGAAGCAGCTGCTAGAAGGTGGGCCACCAAGAGAAGCCGCTGTAGCTAGTAGAGCCATCGCAGGGCCACGAGTCACCAAGGGCGCTGCAGGACAGTGCGAGCCAGGCTACAACAGTCGCCAGAGAGGCCGCAAGATAGCGGGCCGGTAGTAGAAAGCTCGGGTAGCCCTAGACATACCTCGGGTAACAACAGGAGGCTGCGGGCAGCCTAGGACAGACTCGAGTAGACCGCAAAGTGCGTTGGCAGAAGGTCTGGGTAATGGGCAAGGGGTCCTGGTAGCGAGTAGCAGGTCCGGGTAGTGGGCAATAGAAGTCCGGGCAGGGATATAGGCAACTAGTAGAAGAGATTTTAGATAGGTGAAGAAGGACTTTCGCCTAGAGATCTAGGCCATATACAACAAGAGCACATAGGGGCAAAGGACTTTTGCTCATGTGCTTGAGTCATCCACTTGATGAGCAAAGGACTTTTGCTCAAGTGCTTGATTCACGAAGGATTGTGACTTAAGGGGATCTCAGATGGGTGAAGAAGCACCTTCATCTAGATATCAACTCAAGGTATAACAAATCTATTGAAGTTAGTGACTCATAGATAGAGCAAAGAAGAACTTTTTCTTAAGGAGATCTTAGCAAGGGGAGAAGTAGGAATTTCACCTAGAGATCTGTTTAGTCTAAAGGAGAAGAGAAGCAAACAAGGCAACAATAAACAGATCTAGTAACAATGACATATCTGGGCAGATCTGAGCAATAGATCTAAGCTGTAGAAGCCATAGGAGGCTGCAAGAGTTGGATGTATTTTTTCTTTTCTCAGTCGACAAAAAACGTGACGGGAACACATGAGTTGTTCACCAGTTGGTTAGAGAAGGACTCAGATTTGCATGTGGAGCTTGGCACCAATGCCAAGTGTGGTGTAGACGGAGTTGGGACAGTCAGGTTCCAGCTAGAGTGAGGACATTTCGTGAAGGTGGCAGATGTGTTGTATGTCTCAGAGCCTAAAATGAATTTTCTCTCAGTCTCGACAATGGAGGAAAGGGGATACACCATCTTTTTCGAGGATGGTTGGGTTCTTGTTCAACCAAAGGGATTTGACATAGACTCAACTTGATTTATTAGTGTTAGAGAGGGCAAGGTATACAGGTTGTAGGGAAAGCCTGTAGGTGGATCCAAGGGGATCTTGGATCATGGATTGATGTCAGTGGTAGAGGACGAGGAGCAGGAGGCTCCGAAGGGTGAGAAGAGTTCACATAATTCTAATGTGGGGAGTCAACCTTCAGATGGGAGGAGGGAGTTAGCCCCTTCTAGTTTTGTCAGGAGACCTAGTTGGTATGAGATGACATTGATGGATGCTTAGGAGCAAGTTGAGGCTCCTAGGAGCACATTGAGGGAGTTCGTGCCTTCGACAAAGTTTTTAAACTTCATGGCACTAATACCTCTCAAGACTTAGGAAATTCACTTTAATAAAGTGATTATTAAAGTGACTGCCTTTAGGCTTTTTATAATTAATTGAGTTTAATTTAATGAAATTCCTAAATATTTGGCATTAGTAAATTAAATTAAATCCTAGCCATTGATCTCAAGTGTTGGTGAGATCTAATCTCAACCATTGATCACTTTGGAGATTTAGGGTTTTGGATTTAGGGTAAACTCAACATTATAAAAGGCAACTAAGGTGAGAGGAGGAGACACACACAGAGTGAAATAGTGAGATCTCATTGATTGGGTGGAGAAGGACTTTCATCCAAGTGTGCAGGGGTAGGGTTTGAGGAAGGGAGCAAGGGGCAACAAAGGAGTAGCGACCAACAAGATCGAAGGACAGATCTTGAGATGTGATAGGCTATTCTTGTTGTTTTGTATTTTTCCTCAGGTGGGCCATTATCATAGGATGGGAGCCTAGATTTTATCTTAATAAAATCATCACAGTACTGGTTTTCCCTTAATGTTTTTTCCAGGGTTATTTACCCAGAAATTACATGTGCAAATGTGTTTGGTTTCCTGTTGTGCCTCCACGGATTTATTTTTGTAAATCGTTAAAACTCAGCTGTGTGTTTTATTCAGTAAATCCGCGTAATAAGTTTATTACAACAAGGTATTTGCTAGGAGATAAATTGTCGGGGGTCGGGTTGATGAAAATTTAACAAGGAAAACCATCAAAGGTGGAACCATGTTGACACCCTCATCACTAAGAAAGTTGGCAAAAAAGTCAAGAAGATTGACATCAACATTACCAAGGAAGAAGATGGTAGAATCAACGATATTCATGGAATAGGGCATCAAGGAACCATAATGTAACAAGATATTATCAAAGACCAACACCTGCAACAAATTGGAGAAGCCACAACAATGTAGCGAATCAAAGGAAGAGAAGCTATTAAGGATTGACATCGAAAATTATTGAATATGGATGCATGGATATTAGTGGAAGTAAGAGAGTAGCAATATAAGGAAATTCTATTACTTGGTTTCATCACATGTAAAATCCTTAACTACAAAGCCGAGGACAAATCATTTTGAAGGGGGTACTACGTTATGACCCTAATGGGGGTATATATTGGCTTAAATGTATATGTAACAGGGGTTAGTTTAATAGGGGGCCCACATGTGCAATGAGTGATGATATGTATATATAGAGGTCAATATAGTCATTATTGTAGACATCGATTTATGATTTAGATATATGATGTACTTGAGTTATTTGGATGAGCCTATGAGGTTCTCCTAATGTATAGGGAGTTATTGTGTAAGTCATATCTATTATCAACCTTTGACAATAACTCAAAAAGAACAAAATTTTGTAAACAACACAGAGGAAGAATGAAAGGAGTATCTTATTGCGACAATCACATTTGTTTCAGTAGATTCGCTTTTCAAGCACTTGAACTTTCTTGGATCACATATGAGCAGATAGAAGTCGTGCTCCACGCTCATATTTAGTGTACATTGTGTGTATGTTGGTTTATCATAGTATTTCGAGTATTGGGTTCATATTAATGAATTTGATCACAATTAGATTGATGATAGCTATGCTAGCTTTCTTTGGCTGAAAGATTTACAAAATGGATGTAAAGAGTGCATTCCTTGATGGTGATTTGGAGGAAGTATTTATGTACCAGCCACATGGATTTTGGGTTGCAAGTGAGGAGTATTTCATATGTAGGCTAATTGAATCTCTTTACAATTTGAAATAGGTTCAGTAGCTTGCTATACAAAATTTGAGAATTATCTTATAGGATCTAGATTGAGAAGAAACCCTTCTTATCTAAATCTCTGTCATAATCAGGGGTGTGTTAGTACACTTTTTCACCCTCCAATTGAGCTGATATAAGATAAAAAACAATGATGAAAAGATGGCTAATTAAAGGAGAAAAGCCCCAAATTGTCACGGGCTAGACCCCTCACCGTTTGGGCTTGGTGCTTGCCAGCCTTAGGGGGGAGTCCCTAGGGTACTTTGCTGCTGTCCAGAAGTCCGATTTTCTGTAAAAAAGTGTCAAAAACAGTAGCTGACATGTTTTGGACAGCATGTTAAAACTCCCCAAGACGTGGGAGAAAAATAGTTTTGTTTGCTTGGAGGGATCCTATAGGGTTAGCACAAGAAAGATAGAAAAAACAAGGAAAGAAACCACTTAAAAGATTGATTAAAATCACAATAAATGGTAGAAGCTACTAACCTAATTGCAAGCATAAACAAATACCAACAAGAAGGAAGGTTCAGAAAACAAACAAAAAACTTCTTTATTATAGGCTTGTCAAAGGGTTGATTGTGCCACAATCAACAAGTCCACAACTAGTACAATGAATATCCTTGCTCAAAGAGAGAGTAGCTAGACTAGAGAGAGAGAGAAGAGAGAAAGAAATAGTATGCACTGCTGCTGCCAAAATCCAACCCATACAATGTAGCTTGACCTCCAATATATAGCCTCAATGGCGCACTTTACCAAGCAACTAAAGAGGGTGCATAGGAATAGGAGAGGGAAAAAGAATGCATGCGCATGAGAAGGAAAAGCTAAGTGGGAGAGATAGAAGGTAGATGCGCATGAGAAGCAAAGTAAACCCCCACGTGTGAGAGCAAGAGGGAGTGAAGGTGTGGAAAAAGAGAGTAAATAAGGGTGTTTTGTGCACTAGATATGAGAGAATGCGCATGGGATTGTGAGTGGGAGAAAATAGGATGTGAGGAGTGAGGAAATAGAGGTTAGGAAGAGGATATAAATGCATGCTAGGAGATAGGAGAGTGAGTGTGAGGGAATGAGTGAGAGACAAGTGTGCATGGAGATGATAATGCGCCCTATAATATAGGAAGGAGGTGCCCTCACAATGAGAGAGCCAAATAAAACCCCCACATGTGAGTGAGAGTGGCTAAAATAGGCGCACTGGTGGATTAATGGCTTAGGAAAAGGAAGAAGGACGAGTAGAGGCCTCATGCAAGAGAGAGGAGTGAGTGTAGCTCACTAAATGCGCCACATGTCTGAGGGAGACAAGAGAGAGAGAGGGCGCACTTGAGGAAAGTGTTAAATTTATAAGCAGCTGCGAGAGCCATTCTCCTGGAGGATGGCTAAGACCCTAGATAAGTCTGGGGCCCCCAGTGCACTCCTGGGGTATTTGGTCTGGGACCAAACA
>JZKD02S2096182.1:405550-425694 GCA_000966675.3 Picea glauca
ACATCACTGTTGAAACAAGGGTTTACACACAGTCCAGTGTTTTCAGATCTAAAGGTTTCTTGGGCAAGGGTTTTGATGTGAGGGTTTGGTCTCTTTTGTCTTATGTTTTTATCCCTGTGGCCTTTGGGCTTGGTGGCAAGAAAGTTCCTTCAGTCTATGGCATAGAGATTCACACTTGATCCATGAACTGAACCTTTGTCTGAGCATACAAACAAGAGCTATACCTTTTGTGTTTATTGGGCTATCTTCAGAGGTAGGTTATTGTACCAGGTATGCTTCCTATTTATCTCCTTTAGATTTGGATCTGATTTGATTACAGAATTATTTAATATGGTAAGTATTGTACAGATCTAGAGATATGTTTATTGTGAATTGRTTAGGCAGAGTTTTAGATCTGAAATCCTTGTTTAATCATATAGATCTACTGTTGTATTCAGATCTGATTGCTACCTTAGATCTGATATATATTCACATATGTTCTGAGTTTAGATCTATATGTGTTTAAGGTTAGATCTATTTACTCTGAGTTTAGATCTGTATGCTTTCAGTTTAGAATTGTGCTTAACTTCAATGTATTGCAGACTTACTCTTCAGGTCTTCTAGATCTGTATGAACAAAGGAGATTGATGTTTAAACTCTGATCTATTTATCTTACTCCATAAAATTTTAAAAGATATTACTGTTATGCTGTCCATCTCAAATTCCAACAGAAAGAAAGAGTGAATAATGAGAAGGGGTCACGCGCTTTAGCTTTAAGGAGTGAGGAAAAAGAAATGGAGGATAAAATTAGAAATCCTACGCATGTCTAAACACTAAATTTGGCCAAGTAATGCATGAGTTAGCCGAACAAGAGGAATCCACCCTATTTTTTAGGGATTTTCCTATTTTTTTAGGAAATTAGCGTGTAAGAACAAAATAAAGGGATTTTGGAGAAATTAATGCATGTAAAGTGAAATTATGTTGAGCGAGAGAAAGTTAATGAGAAAATTAAGCATTGATTGATTCAATCAACTCAATGGGATTGCCACCTCATCTATGCGCCTCACCTTTACTTTATGTAATTCTTTGTTGACTTTATTGCTTTTGCCTTGGAAAGTGTGCCCTTCCTCAAATGATGCCAAGTAGATGCCACATCACATTGAATCACTGCCACATGTCGGAATTTGACCTTGCCACTTGTCACTTTTGAAGCCAACCACCCTTGCTATTTATAGAAACTGCTAAAAATAGGGTTCGGCTCTTAAAGTTTAGGAAACTGTAAAAAACATCTGGGATGACTAGGAGAACATCACCATGTGTCATATGTCTAAAAATAGACACTGCTAAAAATAGAATATCCTCGCATGTCAATGATATCATACTCATCGGATTCAATTTTCCAAGAGGATTCCAAATCCACAATCATAATTGACATGCGAGCCTTGTCATTCCACCTGCTAAAAATAAAAATATCATGCATGTCACCCAAAAAATGTCCAAAAGACTCAAACGTCTCAAGTGTCAACACTGCACACTTAGAATTCTGATCTGAGCCCTGTAGCTCAACCTGTTAAAAATAGAAATTTCTTGCATGTCACCCGAAAAACATCATCGGGCTCAATATCACCGAGTCTCCAATCACTGTCTCCTAAAACGTAGGGTCACCTGCTATATATAGACATGGGATCAATTTTGCAAAGAATATAACACATACCCAACAGAAAAGGTATAACTCAAAGTTGGATCATGCATATTTGCTAACTCATCTGGGAGATCTACATTGTTTGATGACACTTCCGTTGCAATCAAGTTGTCACAACTATTTGTGAGTACATTTTTCTCCTCCTCATGGTCATATCGATGCTCATCAATTTGTAAATCTGCAGGAGGTAACGATACTTACTCATCCATACCTAGTAACTTGGTCTCAATGATGGGAATGACAACCTCCATAGCATCAACTGACCCCTTGACAACCACTAATGATGAGGGTGCACTCCAAGCATGTTGGAGAGGAATGCCAACCATTTTTGGGATGTCACTTGAAGGGACAACTGCACTTTTACCACTTCTTGATGGCTGATTAGCAATACATGTCTTGATATATGTGGTCTCCTTGAGTGTGTATCTAGTGAGAAGCCTCTTGAGAGCATACCTGCAATTGAACGTCCAAGGAACTTGAGAGGTAAACTTAGTTATTGACCAATCATAAGCTATTTCACGAGAAGTTCCCGAACACAAGGGTTAGGGTTTGTTCAACTGCATAATCAGAAAACCTAGCTGGAGCTGTAACTGGTGCCACAACGAGTTTAACAAATAACTTCCCAATCTATCTTCCAGTGGTTAAACTGTCTGAAGATAGTGTGGGCCCATAACCTGTTAGAATAAAAGAGATGTGCTCATTTTTCCATAGACAATATCTCAATATGTCACCCAACCATAGGCACACAGCCACCCCAGAGCACCATAACCTTGATAGATAGAATAATTCCGGAAGCAGTACCAGACCCAATAGATAACCAAGAGATAGCATATCTCTCTTTCTCCAAGAATAGCGCACCAAACATAAAGTCCATAAACCAGAAACCAAGACTAGAATCCTAGTTGTAATAGCTGCAATTGCACTCCTTCTCCAAACTTGCGTACCGCTTGTCTTCTAGGGTTTCTATACATCTGTTTAGGGTTTCTCTAGCTTCCAGAACATTCTAATCTGGTCAGAGGTTATACATGGAGGTTAATACCTTCCGCAGCTGCCATAATATCAACACCATCTACCTCCTACCACCATCATCATCTAACCCCTTGGGGGGCTAGAACCATCATCCATATCCAAAATAAGCATATATATTATATACCAAACCACCATAATGAGATAGTATGCACCACATCCATCAAAAGTGCAACCAAAGGGTGATCAACAAGGCAAGAACATGTGAGAAGACCACCAAACAGCAAGCACAATCATCCAACCAAGAAGCGAGACTCCCCCAAACCAAAGATCTCCATCAAATGATCCAAGGCCATGAAGAAAAGGGGCTCCATGAAGATGAATCCCCCCAAGTCGGTCCAATGGCTTGAAGGAACCAGCAGCAAATTTCCATCAGTGTGATGAAAATCACAAAGTGGAACCTCATACAATGTGTGACACCCACCACTACCTATCAACCATTCGGCACTCTTGACTCTCATAAATAATGGCAAGTGGGCTCCATAGTACTAGGTGCTCCAGAAAGGGGACATTATATTGCAACATCCAAAGTGGACAATTTGGAAAATTTGCATGGAGAGCTCTTGAGATGAGATTTGTTTGGCGGTGGCTTCAACAATTTCCTTGGAATATTTGACTTGTTCTTTAATGCCCACTTGAAAGGTGTGTTCCAATGAGTTGATTGTGCACAGTTTGATTTCACTTTGAATATTTTCAAGAGTCCAATAAATTTGAGTTAGGGCATTAGATTTGGGTCTTGAATCTTCAAGTTGACGGCCATGGAATTGAAGCTGTCATATATTGCTGCAAGTTTCGCCTAGAAATTTGCCTTAGATGCAGTCATTAGTTAGTGATTTTTTCTCTATCACGCACTAGGTAGAACCTGTTCTGCATAGCTTGTTTGAAATGTGTCTAGGCTTGCATAGGATGCAATTTTGAATTGGCTGTGTGTCCTATATGAGCCTGCTGCCGAGTTAAGGTTGGGTCCTCGGTATTTGCTTCTATCAGCATAATCTTTTGTGTGTCATCCAAATCTTGTGTTGGAATTTGAAAATAGGCCTCCAAGCTTTGTAACAAGGCATCTAGATTTTCAATGTGTATTCTACCATGAAACAGCACTGAATTCTTTGTGTCTATCTTGCGTGTTGGTGATGGTGGTGGTCTTATGTTTTTCTTCAAGTGCCCTCTCATTTGCCAAAGTCTAGACATTCAACATTGCCCTAAGCTGTCGTTTCTTCAGTTCTTGAGATAACTGTGCCCCATCATGATGGGATATTGGGATTCTGACTCTTTCGAGGATTCTTCTTCCGCCTCATTAAGGAGTCCCTTGGATAATGTGTCTGCCTTTAGGGACTCAGGTTTTTTCGGGGTGCCATAGTCTCCTCACAGGAAGTGTTGGTTAGGGCTTCAAATCCTTACTTTTTGAACTAAAGTTGAGATTTGTTTGACAGCAGAATGAAAATGAACTCACATAATTTTAGTTCACCCTGAACAGCTGACTAGCATCACCACAAATTCTGCCAATCTATCGGGGAGGCCTTTGTTAGGTGTCTTAAATCGTTTGCAAATAGTCCTGTGTGGGCCACTTCAATTGCAAGGTCACAAATGCTGAGCCACAACATTATCTGAGAGCGTCTGCAAGGTCCATGAAGGCATGGGTTCTGAGTGCCAAGGGCATCTACAACGGAATACAAATGGGCCAGTGCCTGAGAGAAACAGGCCGACATCTGCAACAGAAACAGGCTGACATCTGCAATGGAAACGGGCTATCTGCAACAGGAATGAGCTGACATCTGCAATGGGAGAAAAATAGGTCGAATTCTGCAATGTCACCTGGGTTAGGCATCTTCACTGTGGGTGGTTCTTGGGCAGGCTGAACAGGTCAAGAAAATTGGGAACAGGATTTTCTCTGATACCAGTCTGATATGTGAGGAAAAATGAATAAAAAGAGAGATACAGGGAGAAATTGCCCAACAAGGAGGTGTTTCAAAATATTTTTACATGTGAGAGGCTGTCGTTCCGATGATTTTGGTTTGTTAAGAAAGTTATTCATTAACTATCTGGGTATTTGTCAACTATTTGGGTATACATCATTTAATATTTTTACATACTTTTGAGGTTTGCAACCATGCTTGGTGTCTCTTGACCTGTGCAAAGTTGGGTGTAGCTAGTCTTGGATGTAGTGATTGGACTTTTTATCCTTTCACTCAGTACATCTTCTTAGGTCCAAGAGCTATCAAACACAAATTGTCACGTCTTCAATCTTCATGCAGTCTGTTTTGCCTTGGGTGTCATGACCAACCAGGCTAGGACCCTCCCCTAACAACCTCCAAATGTTGTCACAAATCAGAGTGGAAGTCTCCTTATTGTCAATTCAAAAAATGACAATGGTGCGGAACAGTGAGTGAATCCATTTGAAATTATGAGTTTGTAGAACTGAAATTAGTAAGCCCTAGAACTGCACAGTAGCACTGCAGAACAGCATAACTGGTTGTAGAAAGCTTGCTGTGATGCTGGAATTCCTTTTTTACCTTATTTGCAGGTCACTGTCCTTCAATTGGATTACAATGCACTCTTACTGCAAGCTACCATCTTTCCTTCCCAAAATTTGCCTGTAATAGAAGCTGTATCTCAACATAGCGGTTTTATAGCATGCATCTTAAATATGAATGGTTTGTTGTATTTGAGGTGATAAAATTTTGAGTAAAGATGTCCTGTCCATATTAACCTATTTTGTTTCTTTAGTTTGTTCTTTCCATTTTCTTAGTATCATAATATTATCATCCTTCCTAATTTATTGAATGTTGGAAATACAGGGGCACAACATAGATATGCGGACAAATTATTCTTGATCTGCTGTCGTTGCATCCATCGTCTTTTGAGCATAGTTCATGGAGGAAGGTGTGCCACTTTGTGACAAGCAAAAACAATGGGTGTATAATATTTGATGCAATGTTTACTGGGACAAAATTCATCTGTTAAATTGGTATCTTGGTTGCCTAAATTGAATTCTCTCATATAGATCTTGATAAAATCCCTTTGTGGAATTTTTTTTGTGCCTACTTTCTACTAGAGTTCTCGAGTTAGGCATGCCTTCTAGCCTACTTTAAGGAAGGTGCTTGTTTAAGTTCTTGTTCCAAAATCCAAACTTCCTTCTCAAAAATTCCCAGTTGAATTATCCATCAACCAGGGCATGGAAAATCATTGTGTCATGCTGATTATTGTCATCACCATCATAAAAATCCTAACTTCTACCGGTGCATACTCCTCTAAAATTCATAACAGATGAGTTTGTAGGTCTCTCCCTTCAATTATCAAGAAGTTAATCCCCGTTCCTTCTTCTTGGATTGATGTACAAATTTGGTACTATCTTCTGCCTAGCCATCTTAATCCGCCATCAAACTGATGTACCTATGATCGAAGGGCATTGGTTCAATAAAACATCAATGATCCTAATTATTAAAATGCTTTTATAGGGTTACCTTCTTGTGATGCATAATGACCATGTTTATGACAAATAAAGCACTTGATTTTACTCAAGTCCTTTCCTAGCTGTGAGGCTGACTCCTTGCTCTTTCCCTTACCCTTGCTGGGTCCTTTATCTTTGCCCTTATTTGTTTGACCAAATAGGGCTAGGTTCTCATCACCACCCTTCTTGTTGGCCTTTGAATCATTCAAGTCTCCTCTTGAATACAGTCATCCCACAACCTTTCAAGGTTAGGAAGGTTCTCATAAACACAAATACCTTTGGCAAATGGTTCCCACGAAGTTGGGAATCCATTCAGTGCCATGTTCACTAGCTTTGCATCTGCAATCTTCTCCCAACTGCTACAAGTTGATCAGGAATCTATGCGACCTTCATAAGATAGCTGGTAACTGAATTTGATCTGGTCATCTCTATGGATTTGAGTTTGTTCCGCAATATTATCTTCTTGTTTATGTTCTCACTTTGGTAGAGGCCAACTATGGCATAGAACATCTCCTTATCGGTTTTTTTCTTGGATATATGGGGGATCAAATGATCCTTTATGGAATCCACGATTATCTGCTTGGCCTTCACTTCCTTCTTGTGAACTGCCAACTGCTGCAGATCTGTGGGTTCTGCCACAACATCTTTGATGATGTCCCAAAGATCATTGCCTTTCAACAAGAGTGTAACCTTGACTTTCCAAGATAAGAAATTTGAGGCACCATCCAATCTGTCGTTGAATCTTTGGCTAGCTGATGCCATCTCTGAGATCTATTGCACAAAACTCCCAAATCTGAAAATTACCTTAAAAATACTGAAACCCTCTTAACTGCTGGTCCTTCTTTGGGGCAGTTGAATTTACTCCTGCAAACCCTTGAGAATCTCAATCAGAGAGCGGCTCTGGTACCATATAGAAATTTCCAGCACTAGGTGACAACTATCCTTATGATCTAAATTAAACAAATAAATTTCTGAATTTAATTAGTGCAGAAATTAATTTCAGGCCATAGCACCACTCACAGAATATCTGGAAAAGTAAATAGCGGAAACTTAAAACAGTTTCACACATGCACAAGTAATTTCTCCTTCAAAATCAACTTTTCATTCCTTATTCAAAGCTTACAAGGAAACTTCCACAAGCTTTTAAAACTTAAAACAACATCTGCACAGTTATCAAAATCACTTCAGAAATATATTTGCACAAAAACCGAGAAGAAACAGCCTGCAAGGAAGACTGTACAGGTTGTTGTATGGATCCATACGACTGCACAGATCTGCTGTACGGCTCCGTACGACTGTTTTTCATCTCTGCTCAATTTGTTGCTCTCCCTGTCTGACAAAAACTGTGTCTCAACTCTTTATCTTGACCTGTCTTTATATTTTTAGCTGAAACTCTAATCTTCCAGAACCCTAATCTCACTGTGAGATGTACGGTTGAGATTCATCCTAGTCTAAGCCATTAATGCATAAAATACAGTGTACACTTTATTAGACCCAACAACTAAATATAAGACTTTTCGCTTTTTCCTAAAGTGAATTAGACAATAGAGTTACTTTTCGAAATATCTCAAACTACTTTCAGAACATTCACACTGAACATGTGCAAAAGTTCTTGTCCGAGTTATATTTCTCAACAATGCGGAGGGGCAAGCTTGCCACAGTATTAATCGTACATATGTTATCAAAGAAAGAAAACAATTCTTTCTTCCAACTACACAAACCTTGTGAAGTGATTTGGACATTTTTAAAACATCTTCTAGCTCTATTCTTACTTTGAATTTCTCAACAGAAATTTGTATTTCATCATCTATAGTATACATATCTGTTAGGAAACATATTCTCCACACTCTTACTATATTCCTGAAATATATCTTAATATATCTTAAACATAATATCTGGGTCTTTGTATTGGTCTCAAAATTCATTTGCTCTTTTGATGCTTCCAACTGTGCCAATCTTGTGAATCTGTTATCTGGACTTTCTAAATGTCTTCGATTGTGAGGGAGTGCAAAATATCAATGGCACTTTGATCTTGCATTGGGGTGTTTGTCTGAGATGGTGACAAGGCATTCCTTTGATGTTCTCACTATTTTTTAGGGTATATTCCTAAAACATTGTTAATAACAGTATATTTTTTGGTCAGATAACCATCATCTTATTCAGGAAGGCTCCTGATTGTCAAACAACTGATATTTTGTTGTCCCGGAGATCTTCATTTTCACCTTATCCTTGGGATACCGACATTATTTCTTACTGTAACTATGTATTCAATATTTAAAAACAGTTTCAGGCAGAAAACTTCTGTTTTATTTCTGAAGCTTGATATTGACCTAAATATGTTTATGTTGTTTGAAGATTTAATTTTTCTCAGATTTTTTTGTTTATGTTTACAGTGTTGAGCAGGATGGATTTCTACTACCAACGCGTCTTTCAATAGCTGCAGCTGATTGTATTTTGATTTACACTCAAGCATTAACAGAAGAGGAAAGCTTTCTGAAAGCTGTTACAAGTAAAAAGGTGGAAGCAGACAAAGATAACAGACAGTTAGTCACCCCAATAAATATATCTGATAATTCTGAAGGGCATTTTGGAAAAGACTTGCCTACCACATCAGGAAGAGGACCATTAAGCATTGAGAGAGAGACTCTACTGTGGGATCAGTTGGACAATTTGGTTACTCTCGTTCAACGCCTTCGGATGGTAAGTTGAAGCTTTGATCTCATGCATAATTTTCATTTAAGCTTTTCTTTCGAATGACTGCGGGAACCAAAGACTTTCAAAACAATCTCTTTAGAGGAGAATTTTATATGGAATTTCTTGGAGCAGTCATGGCATTATATGAGACTGATTGGTGGTCTCTGCACACGTTGTGGGTTGTCAAACAAGGATGCCATTTGTAGTCGAATCTCGTGGCTTGTATATTGATGAGCTTTAGCAACACATTTGTGGGACTACTGAGATAGAGAAGGATTGCTGGTTATGCTGAGTCTTCACATCTATCCTCCTATTTGCAAATGCTGTTTGTCCTCCTTTCCTTCTCCTTTGAGCTTCTTAAACAGTAGTTAAATGCTCTTATGAGCTTTTGTGAATCCAGGCTGTTTGAAGTAAGCCTTGTCAGGGCCAAGTTGATGATTTGAACACCACTACTGATGCATTGGCTAGATAGCATCTGACTTCGACCTTCACAAGCCAGCCTGTGGATATTGTTAGCACTAAACATATTTCTTCATGCAATCTTTTAGGTCCTCTATTCAGTGTATACCAGTATTAGGTCTCAGGGTTGCCAGGATACCCCTCTTTGTTACTTAATAGAGATGTAGTGATTCGAGTCTTTTTTCCAAGCGATGTCCAACTAACAATGTTTATTTAGTCCTCTCTTATGAACTACAACTCTTTATAGGTTCATGATATAGGAACCCATACTCTGTACAGGGTAAAGTGCATGCATTGGAAGGATTTCAAGTTCAAATCCTTGTGCTTGCTTGCATCTTTCCGTTTAAGCTGATGATACCAGCAAAGATTATCCATGCAGAGTTTAGAGCCCATCCACCAGCCTTGGACAACTAGTTTTCAGTCTTTTGATATTGCCTCTTATCAAAAAATCCTTGGATTCATGGCAGATAGCCTCCTGGTGGGAGGCAGATATTTGCACCTAACGTAATGCTCTTCAAGGGGTATTGCCATAGGTCATGTTGAGAAAAATTACCCAACTTGTTAGTTTGCAAGTTTCTCCTCTTTGTTGTAGATATTAGGCATCTTCACTAGGTTACTAGGATACATATATGGTTATGGATGTGAGTATGATACAGATATGTCAATTCTTTAGAAAATGTTGGATACGATATGATGAGTGGTATATGTAAAAGCAAAAATTAGATATATATGCAAAATAATTACCATAAAACATAAAAACGACATTCATGATCTTGGAAATAAAAGTCAATTGATTGGAATGCCATTATCAAAATATATAAATTGTTTATCGGCATTTTCTATGTTTTATTATTTTGAACATACTATCTAAGTTGCCTGAATATAGATACAGGAATGGATACATACATTATAACTGAAACAGAGACAATTTTTTAGAAAATCAGGATACGTCATATATACAGACACACACACACACACATACATACATGTGTGTGTGTGTGTGTGTTTATATATATTTTGTTCTAGGAAAAATTGTAACTTCCATTTCAAGCAAAAAAAGGTTACATTCCATATTAAGCATTCCTGCGTGTTACAATTTAGATCCACACCAAAGGTGTCAAAGTCCTAAGTCACAAGGGCAAGGACCCAAAGGCAACTTGGAGGTGTCACCCACTATCACCTCAATGACTCACTCCCACACTTAAGGTTGGTACAATTGCCAACAAAAGGGGGGAACCCCTACACACCAAGTCTTTAATGGATGAAGATAAATCTAAGGGAATTTGAATGACTTAATGCGTAGGAGTATTTTTGACAGATGTTCAAGCGTAGGAGTATTTTTGATCTTGCAAAGAAATAGGCATGGAATGCAGATTTTTTGGAGCAGCCAAAAGGAGGAGCCTTTTGATTGAAGTCAAGAGATCTAAAATGATTAGTTTGCTATTACAAATTTTCAAATCTCAAACAGCCAACAAGTGGCAAGGTTATGGCCTAAGGAATGAACTAAGAATTCTGATTTATAAAATATATTATTCCAGATTTCATTCCAGCCAATAAAACTGGAGTTGAGGCTATTGCTTCTTTTATCATTTGGAATGATTTCCGTCCTTCATCATTCCATTTAAACTCACAGTCTTTCTTCAACAAGTTATAGATTGGCTTTGTTATCTCAACAAAGTTAGGAATGAACCTCCAAATGAAATTGATCTTGCCAAAGAATGTCTAAACTTGCTTCTTGTTTTCCGGCAATGGGACTTTCCTTATGGCCTCTACCCTTTTGGATCATCTCTGTTTCTGTCATTTGTTACAATATGCCCAAGGAGCTCCCCTTCATCTACCTTGAATACAGACTTCTTAGGATTTAAAGATATCTTGTACTTGCTACATCTCTTGAAAACTTGTTTGAGGTGCTTCACTTGCATTCTCCTGTCCTTAGAAAACATTGTTAGATCATCCTGATAAATTTCGTTGATTTTGCTGATAATATCTCCAAAGGAAAAATCCACAGCTCTCTGGAAAGTCGATTTGGCATTCAACAGGCTAAATGGCATCCTATTATACTCAAATGTTCCCCATGGTGTTGTGAAAGTTGTTTTATGCCGATCCTCATCTGTAACCAGAATCTGGTTAGAACCTGAGAAACCCTCTAGCATAGACAACATACCAGATCTAGTCACCCTTTGTGACAGATGTTCCATATTTGGAAGAGGGTAATTATCCTTAAGGGAAAGTTGATTTAGGTTTCTGAAATCCATGCACAGCCTGATTTCCACATTCTTGTCTTCACTACCACCAGATTTGCTACCCAAGAGGAATGCCTTGTAGGATCTATGATCTGGGCAGCTAGCATTTTCTGAAGTTCCTTTTGAATTAAAAGAGCAAACTTGGGATTGATTTGTCTTTGCTTTTGCCTGAAATGCTTCATGTCCTTCAATGGAATGGTCTGTTGAATGATATCATCTTTGTAAGCCTTAAGATCATCATAAGTCCATGCAAAGACATCCTTGTATTCCCTGATTAAATTCTCTAATTCTTTTCTTTCTTCTAGCGAAGTGTGTTTTCCTATTCGGATGAGCTTCGGGCTTTCAACTGATGCAATATTTATTTCAATTACATCGTCAGGTTTCTTTTCTTCCTTTTTCCGCTTGTACATATCATACCTGTCAAATATCTTTACAAAAGGAAGGACACCTTCTGGGAACTTATTATCCTTCAATTTAATCACTTCAACCTCTTCATGGAATTCACCCTGCCAGTTAATTTGATTTTCTGCGAATTGTTGCACATTGTTTAGAAATCTGATAACCTGAGCATCATCATAGAAAATCTGCAGGGTCTGAAAATGATCTCCATTCTACTGTTACCAGACACCAAATCATCACAAGGAAATAAAGTGGAGGTAGCAACTTCCAGTGAGTCAACTTTCTTGTTGTGCTCTCTTGGGACTGCCTCAGACATCGCAATGGAATCCCATACTGCATGCCTATACCATTTTAGTCTAATATTCTTTGTAGCAAACTGATTCTTGATTTGCATCATGATCAAGTCTGAATCATCGATGACCTTTAATATTTTGATTCCCATCTCTCTAGCAAGTTCCAAGCCTAAGCACAAAGCCTTATACTTAGTGATGTTGTTTGTACATTCAAATTCCAATTTATATGAAAAGCTTCCTACATCACCTTGAAAGGATGTGAATACAGTACCAGCTCCTACCCCTGTTCTAGACTGTGCTCCATCAAAATGCATTTTCCATGCCTTTTCACCTTTATCTCCCAATGCATGTTTAAAGATTGAGGCTAGTTTATGAGCACGAATAACGTAGATTCCCATGTCATCCACTTCACATATGAACTCATTCATTGAGTTCCTGGGATCTTTAACTTGATACTTCATGGGTGGTTCTCTGTACAAAGTCACATATGTACCCTCACATTTGGGTATAGTGGTATAACCGTATAAGAGAGATCCATTTGAATATTTCCACCAAGGTTCTCAGCCCATTTTCTAGATAGAGGCATACCCCATGGATTAGGGACATCCATGACAATCATGTCCATGAGTAGTGAGATATTAGGTTATGCAGCAAGCTTGACATGAAGATCCTTGATCAAGTCACATACCTTGATCTCTCTAGAGTCCATGTCACGATGTCACACATTTCTATATGGACGGGTGATCCTTAAGCCTAATTGATGCATTACTTTCAGAGTCATCACATTAGTTGATGCCCTTGAATCCAACATACAGTTGTGAAGCAAAAGATCATTTATAACCAAAGTGATGTAGAAAGGAGTGTGACCACCATTTTTTCTACCCTGATTAATTCCCTGAAACACTATAAGACAATCTTCGGTCATATCATCTTCATTCAAGAATCTCTTTAGCTTTTCTTTCCGAGAGAGTATTTTAGCTAGTTACAGAAGAGGAACTGGAACCTTTTTCTTGGACAATTCACTTACCAAGTCAATGTTCATATCAAAATCAAAACTTACAGATTGACTTCTTGAAGAAGAGCCTTTGGTAGCCTTGTCTAACTGGATAGGCCGACTATCACTTGGTAACTTTTGAAAGATTTGTTTCCCAAACTGCGGTTTCTGAACACCAACAAGATTTCTTTGTTGGTAGGTATATAGATTCCTTTACTTTATTATCTTTCTGATCTTGTCTTGAGAATGCATTGGACCATACATCTTTGTAATTTTATTAGCTTCTGTACTTTTTCCCTTGATTTGTTTCATTTGATCACTGGTCACGACAAAAGATTTTTCTTGAATGTTGCATATAAAATCCTCCTCATTAACATAATTCAGACTCTCTAAGGCATCTGACCCATCATTACCCAGTCTTGTATCAACTTCAACTGCTGGGCACGAACTTTCATCATGCAAAATCCTCCTCATTAACATAATTCAGACTCTCTAAGGCATCTTACCCATCATTACCCAGTGTTGTATCAACTTCAATTGCTGGGCACGAACTTTCATCATGCAAATCTTGACATTTTTTACACCATGGAAAATGCTCTTCATTGATCATATTAGGTGGATTTAAAGGGACTGGAAGCCCTTGATCTCGATGTTGTCTATTTCTATCTTATCTAGTGTTTCTTCTCTGAAACTGTTCTGAAGACTTCTTTCTAAATGATGGAACCTATTGTTTGTCACTGTTTGCTGCTGGTCGAGGGATGTTGTGAGTTCTTTCAATGTTTCTGTCAATGTTGTCTTGGCATTAGGATCTGGATCTGTTGAATTTAGAGCTATTGGTTTAATTTTAGATTTAGATGTTGATGCTCTAGAAGAGCTAAATAGATCTACCTTTCTAGATGCAGTGAAGTTTTCTTCTAGTTGACTAGCTGTATCTTGAGTTGCTTTCAGGGTACTTGGGGACTTGTTTCTGAGGTAAAAGCTAAAAGGTCCTCCAAAAGCATTAGTATAGCCTTTGTTCTTTGGTTTTATATCTTGGGGTATCTTATCCAAAAAATTTTGAAATCTGAGGTTGAACTCCCTAACAGTTTCATTTTCTTTTTTCTTTATCTCATAGAGTTCATTTATTAGGCGTCAGCCATTCTTTTTCACATCCCATTGATACATGAAAGCATCTCTGAAAGCGTCCCAAGTTTTGATGCTACTGTCATCAAGGTTCCTGAACCACATCCTAGCATCTTCTTCTAATGAAAGGGTGAAAAGTTTCATGACCACATCTTCATGGTCATATCCTATTTCATGCTCTTCCAAAAATCCTGGAATTTCTAAATATGTTTATTAGCTAATATGACATTATTTCCTGAAAATTTTGGAAGCCATTTACTGTACTTTTTAGGCATATCATGCAGGGCTCCATAGATAGCTGATATATCCAAAGGAGTGGGCCTAATGGTTAAGGACAAGTGTTTCCTCCTAGGAGGTCATAGGTTCAAATCCAGAGGGGGTTAGGGTATGTACACCTCTATAGACTATAGTAGTCAAATCGTTGCATTGAGGGGTTCCTTTGTCCCACAAACAAGGGGGTCTCATACACCAATTTGGTGTCTGGCTTGGCTGTGACCTTAAAATTAGATTATTATTATTATTATTATAAATTACTCTTCCTTGAAGCTCTACCTACTTGTTAGCACAAATTTCTACCCTCCAACTTGAGCGGATAAATCTGTTATGACAACGGTAAAAACTTGGCTAATTAAAGAAGTAATGGCCCTAAATGGTCACTGACCAAACCCCTCTCCGTTTCGGCTAATACTTGCTAGCCTCTGGGGGAGGGGGGGGGTCCCTAGGCACCTTAAGTACCTTGCTGCTGTCTTTAAGACTGATTTTCTGCGATAAAGGACAAAAAACAGCGAGCTGTTCGTCTTGGACAGCGTGTTAAACAGTCCAAAACGATGATAAAAAACGTAGATTATTCACTTGGAGGGATCCTGCAGGGTTAGCACAATGAATATGGAATAGAAATAGAACAGAAAACTACTCAAAAGATTGATAAAATCACAATGATCAGTTCACAAAATGACAAATCAGATTGCAAATTTCACAAGATACCGACAAGAAACAAGGTTAGAACACAGACACTCAAATTCTTTATTGATAGGCTTGCAAGAAGGTTGGCTACACCACAATAGGCAAGTCCAGAACAGGTACAATGATCACTTTTCTCAAAGAAGAGTCACCAGATTAAGAGAGAAAGAGAGAGGAATGAGAAAGAAACACTATGCTAGCTGCTGCAATAATTCGACCAATAACCAATGAAGACCATCCAATGTAAAATCCCTAGGGTTCTTGAGCTAGGAAAAAAGACGAATTAAACTAGTTTGCAACAAGAATATTTCCCACGGTATCTTACAATTTCTCCACAGTAAACAGTAAGCATAAAGTAACCAGCATATAATCAGAATCAACACTGTCTTAGCAGTTCTGTAGCATAAGTTTCCAGCAATAAACAATATCCAATAACCAGTCTGCCACTAAAACCAGCAGTAAAACCCTCTAGAGGCTGCTGTCTCAAACACCGAATTCAATCACAAGTACAAGCTACTAAAATGCTGTAACAGCAGCTAGTTTCTACGCAAGAATCATTAATTAAAACCTGGATATCCACAGCAAGGATGATCTGGAGGTCCCTGATGGCTGAATTAGTCTCCCTTGATTCAGCAGAAAACCCTGATCCGGCCTTCCTCCAAGGTGAATGAGCTACCACTACCCTCTACAGATCTGAGGCAAACACCTCCCACAAACAGATAGGAACACTTCCAAAATGAATTCTTGTCCTCTCAAATGAGCCTCCCTTCCTCCTTTAATAATCTCCTGCCCTTAGCTTTACCCCTTCTTTAGGGTGGCTTGCTCCTTAAGTTAGGGTGTTAACCCTTTCCTCTTTCCCCTAAGTCACCTTCAAAACAAATTGCTGCCCCCTTGATGACTCATTAAACCCCACGACTTACCTTTAGTTGGGGACTATGGCCTACGGGGAGCCCCCTAAGCCACTATGTCCCTCCTCCGGTGGGGTCAAAAGGGAGGGGACATGACAGTCCTCCCTTCCGAGATTGCTTGTCTTCAAGCAACCATAAACCAGGATGTTGCAAAATATGCTCGCTCTCCCACGTGGCATCCTCTACTGGCCAATCTCTCCACCTGACATGGTACTCCCTGATCACTCTGCTCCTCAGTCCCCTCTCTCAGACATCCATAATCTCCTCGGGAGTCAACAACATCTGTCCCCTCTCATCTAGTGGCGGTAACTCAATGGGAGTAGTAACTTGTGGTTCCCACGCCGCTTGGAGGCATGATACATGGTAAATACTGCAACACCGACTACCTACGGTCGACTCCAGCTCGTAGGCTACATCTTCAGCTCTCTGAATCACTCTGAAGGGACCAAAGAGGCATGGCCTCATCCTCTCAACGCCACCTCTCCTTCATGGAGATGGTTTAAGTGGATGCACCCTCAAGTACACCACATCTCCGATCTCAAATCTGTGCTCCACCCTGTGCCTGTCTACACACCTGCTCTGCTGATCCTAGGTGGTCTGTAAGATATCATGAGTGGTATCACGACAATGCTTGCCCAAATATAACCACTCAATCCATGATCTCACGTAGTCATGCAAATACTCTCAGTTCGTCGGTCCACCACCACTGCATGACCAACCATTTGAAGGTAATCACTAATGCTAGGAGTCAATCCTGTGTCTGTTGATCTGAACAACCTCTGCCAAGGAGGTAGCTGTGTCATCCATGCTGCCCCATACTCCCATGAGATCACTGGAAAGTGTGTGAGCTCTGCTGATTGGTCAATCAATATGCTCTGCACCCTCAATGAGTCTGTGATGCAATTTGTCCAGACGCTCCCCCATCCTTCTCCTAGAATGGGCAAGGGCTATATCAACCCGACCTGAAGAGTGTGCCCCGACTTGCTCTGCTGCCAAGTCGTACACTCCCCTATATGTCCTGACACAACGTCTGCGAAGTCCCTCCATGCGAAACTCTCTCGGACCTGCTCATAAGTGGTGAAGTCATTAGGGTCCCAAGCTATCTTGTATGGTGTGAAGCACCCTCCACTCATAGCATTGATCTTCCCTATGTTCACATAAGAACCAGCTAGACTATCCCTAATGAGCCAAGCAATCATAAACTATCGAGGCTCAATCAACTCCTCAGAAGACCGCTCCTCCAAGCAACTAATCATACGCACCCCAAGAGTAAACTCTGGAGAACGCAAACTGACCATCCCATCTGTGTTAGCTGTCGAGCTATCAACAACTGCAATCCCAAGTTCCCATGCCAATCGCAGAGAGGAACCATCGTGCTGATGATGCATCCCCCCCAATCATCACCGTCTGACCACCATGCTCAGACTGTGCTCTCCTTCCCTGGAGCTCCCTATCATGGGTCCTACTTGGCCAAGACATCTCAGTGAAGTCAATGCTCGTCGATCCACGACTATTCTCGATCCTGGGTATCGTGATGGAAAGGAAAAACTCCATAACTCTTCTTACATCATTCCCGCCATGTCGTAGACCAATCACTACCTCGACGCTATCGATCATCAACCTCATCCAAAGCAATTCGTCGCTCTGATGAATGCCCGAATCCCAACACTGTATTGGGAATCCACAACTCCCAATGTTCACTTATGAAGACCCTATGCACTGCTCCAATGATGAGACTCCTCCTGTGCATCTTGTACACTAATCACCAAGTCCCAATGGATGGTCTATGTCGCTGCTATGAGGCTACTTGTCTCACTCAGCTGACTCAAGTGATCCTCCCATGTCATGTCGAGGGCATCAAAACACAAAAAAAGATGCCTCGACGACCGTCTGCAATACTGGAGGGTGACTAATGCGTTGGTTAACCCCAAGGGCATGACCAAGAACCCCTGATGATATATGGGAACAAACCTGTGAGTATCCTGCTTCTGGATCCTCATTTGTTGACATCCTTGATGAAGCTCGTTCATTGAGGTGTATGCTGCCCCCCGAGGTTCACCCATCCACTCTCCGATCCTGGGTAACCTCAAATCAATGGTGTGCTCAAGGTCTCTATCAGAGGGTCTCCTTGGAGGAAACACTCCAAAGCTCCTCTATACACTACTGTATACCAATGAAGACTCCTGCATACTACTGCACACCACTATGTCCTCATGTACCATTCGATGTCCTACGCCCAACACTCTATTGATGATGGATGCATCTGTATGCTAGAGTGTGTCCATGCCCATCATGTATTTTTCCACCCAATCCATGGATGCATATACTTCCTCGCGGGCTGGTCCACAAGGAAGGTGCTCAACTATCTCTTGAGCCTCCAATGTGCTCTCCAAAAGAAAGGGCTCATGATCCTTGCAGTACCAACTAAGAGCGCAATATGAACTCTCAGAGTCATAACTCTCCCCGAGTACCGACAACTCGGAATGCTCCTCATCTGGACTCGTCACAAGAGGCTCCTTCCTTACATCATGCGTAATAGTCACGCCCGCCTCTATCAAGGTTGCCAAATCTGATGGGGTCTTTGCTGTAAGTGGTGAAGAGCGTACAAAGCTCAGTTGGTAATGTAGCTCCTCAACCTCTCGGTCCTTGTCCTCAACAAAATTGAGAGCAAGGTCCCTATTCATAAACAACTGCAAGTAGTCCGACTTCAGTTGTTCTAGTGCTTCTTTGTCGATGCGCAACTGAGCACTAGTGACTCCACCTGCCACTCCACTATGTCTCTCCTCTATATGAGCTCTCCACATAAGATCCTCAATGAATCTACGAGCTCCTTCGGTCCTGGTCAAGACCTGTGTGATTCAGTCACCAACAAGCGATCCTTCAAGTTACGCAGTGCTAACGGTCTCTTTCCAATCGCATCCAAATGGTTTGGACCATCATTTGTAAGAGTTCTCTCCTCATCATCATCACCTGATGCACTCGGTGATACCATGCTCTGATGGGACTCATGTGATACATTGTCCTTTACACATGACTCCTTTGAAGAAGGATCCATGTCCCCTGACAATCTCTCAAACACCCCTCCCCCGTCATATGCGGGTACCATCATGCCCTCATCATCATCATGGGTGTCATGAGTGGGATGGGGTGCTGAATGCTCATTGTAGCTGAGTGCTAGCATATAAGCATCCTCAATGTGTATGCCATCAACCTGTTTTCCAAAGGTGTTGGTGTCATGGGCCTCATAGGACACTGCTAAAGGTGCATGAGGTGTTGTTTTGTCGTCATTCTCATAGTCAACATAGGTGGGACAAGATGTTGCTCCCTCATCATTAGTACTAGTGATAGACTCTGTCAACATACTAGTGTCAACGGTCTCATCATAGACCACTGCTTGGTCCTCCTCTATGCCAACTTCCTCATCATGGCTGGATGCACGCTCCTCTACGTGGGAACGTGCTTGTGCCACCAGTGGATCCCTCTGCTCTTCTGATATATATTCCTTCAATCTTCGTCTTGTGCCATTGAAGGAATCCTCGAGCCAACTTCCATACTTGATGGTGCAATAGTCTCAAAAAGACATAGTTGCACAAAACTCTTTACCCAATGCTAAATACTCTGGATAGTAAGTCATGTACTTTCCTACCGCTAGTTCCCACTCTATTTCGGTTATGAGCTCCTTCTTGGTCTTCATCTTTCCAACCTCAGTATGCTGCCCTTGACCTCAGTTGACTGTTGCAAATTTCTCTTCTACTGAATACCCCTTAGGCTAGCAAGATCACCATCTCTATTAACATTGTAAAATCCCCAGGGTTCTTGAGCTAAGAAAAAAGAAGAATTAAACCAGTTTGCAACAAGAATATTTCCCATGGTATCTTACAATTTCTCCACAGTAAACAATAAGCATAAAGTAGCCG
>JZKD02S2096182.1:493699-504732 GCA_000966675.3 Picea glauca
CTACCATAATATTAACACTCTTAATCCGACCTCTCTGCAGAATGTCTTGAAGTCATCTGAGGTGTACTATCCTTCATTATCGAACCTCAAGATCTTTATCTTCTTTTCGGATAAGATTTCCACAAGTGCTTGAATTTCTCGAACTTAAATACTTTGCTTTTTGCTTTCAAGAAACAAATGCAAGTTTTATGTGAGAAATCATTAATAAAAGAGACATAGTATACATACCCGCTTAGTGATGAGGTTGACATTGGTCCACACACATCTGAGTGAACGATGTCCAAAACTCCTTTTGCTTTACACGCTTCCTTTAGAATTGGTACTTGGTGAGATTACCTGCCTCACCACTTGAAGGAGTCATCTGCTCCATGTTTGCAACTATCACTGTAGCTCCTTCTCAGAGCTATTGCTTGTGACCTGCCCAGAACAAGAACAACAAGAGAAAAAGTACTTCCAATAACATTTTCATAAGAATATATGTATGGTAACAAGGATGGTAGTCATCATAGAATTACCAAGGTGACTTGCCCGGGAGAAAAACAAGAAATATCTCCTAGAGGAGATGTTAGTTCATTTTGCAAACAAGTGAAATAACCATCTATATCAATAGTACTTACATGCAACCAAGTATACCTAGTAGTCATAGAGCCTTTCAAAGATTGTTGTCACAACTATAGTGTTTACTTGTACTGTAGCAACTATCAAACTTGATATGTGCAAATTGAAACTTAATGATTTGATCAATCAAACCTAGAACCTGGAGCCTCAACTACTAGGGAGGGTGCCCTTGTTCCTCTGAATGTACTGAATCCAAGATCACTGCTTGGACAAGGTCTCTTGTACATCCCTTGCAAACACACTCATGCTTTGCTGGATGATATATCTTGAAAAGCATATACAAGTGCATACCTTTGAAATTTGTAGCATCATTCAGCTTGTCTTCTAATCTGAAACTAGACACCATCTTGACAAGAAGAGGTGAGAAACTGAATAAAAAAGGTTCAATGATTAGAACAAGCTAGAAACCCTGAAATTTAAGCTTTGACCACAAAATCAATTTTGACCAAAAGTCAACCTTTGACTTTGACTTTGACCAAGAACTCAAAGTTGATGTTTTTGTTAGTTGAGGGCACTAGAGGGTGCACTAGGCTAGGGCGCACCAGAATACCCAAAAAATAGGTCCAACACTTCACTTAAAGTGACCAAGATTTTAGGTTAGGGTTTGTTGCGCTGTAAGCTCATAAACCCTAGTTGAAACTGCAACTGGTGCTATAAGGAGCTTGACAAAGAACTGCCAGTCTTCCTTTCAGTGGTTAGACTGTTCTGAAGGTGGTGTGGGCCCATAACCTGTTAAAATATTTGTTGTGCCTTGTTTTAGCCATAAACAATATCACTATTGTCACCCAACCATAGGCACGCAACCACCCCCGAGCACATTAACATTTGCTAGATAGAATGATTCTGAAAAGCCACACTAGAACCAACAGATAAACCCTAGCTGCAGCAGTAGCACGAGATGGAACCATAAAACACCATCCAACTGCAGCAACAACACAAGACAAGGAGAGCGCACCTTCTCCAAGGGTAGCACATAAGAGAGAGAGAGTCTCCACAACCACAGAACAAGAATAATACTCAACTGCAATAGTTGCAGTTGCACTTCTTCCCCAAATTTGCACCTTCAAGAAATCCACCAATATACTCCAAGATGTCACCAAGAATACCACTAAGAGATACTAGAAGGTAGGGCGCATATCTTAGGCTAGATAGCGCTAGAGAGAGAGACCAAGAATCACCCCAGAACATGCACCTTCCTTTCTTGCAACTGTAGCTTCAAACTTGCGTTATACTTTACCGAGATAGTGACTGAAGTGAGTGTGTACAAATGAGCTCAAGCGCCTCTTGTTTATACTGGTTCTTGTCACCTATCTGGGCTGACTTGTCCTTTTAGAAGCTAATACTTTAATATTAATTATTTTGTTGAGCCGACTTGTCTTCTAGGGTTTTTACACATCCGTTTAGGATTTCTCTGGCTTCCGGAATATTCTATTCTAGTCAAAGGTTACACATGGAGGTTAATACCGCCCACAACTACCATAATATCAACATAAAGCAACTACCCTAATCTGCTGCTCAAAAGAGATTATTCATTCTATTCTACATCTAGTCTTCAGCACTAATTGCCATAAGAAAAATACAGTTTGACGATTTGCCCATTCATAGTCAATTGTAGCTTCTCTCTGTTTAAATGGGTGAGATAGAAAGAATTTTCTCCAGCTTTGTCTTCAATTTTGAAAGGACCCAACCATAAGCTTTCAAATTTTCCGTGCATTCTTCGTTTCTCTCTTCTTTTATCCCACATCAGAACTAAATCACCCTTGCCAAACATTCTTTGTTGAGTTCTTTTGTCAAATACCCCTTTAATTTTCTCTTGGTTATTTGCCAAGTGATCAAATGCCTTCCTTCGGTTTTCTTCAAGCTCTACAAGTTGCTTCACTTTGGCCTGGACAACATCCTGATCAGATGTAGAATATTGCAGCAATTGGTACACTGGAATCTTTAAATGGATAGGTATCTTAACTTCTAGCCTATACACCAGCTCGAATGGGCTTTCACCTATGGCTTGCTTCTTTTCAAATCAGTCGACCCGTAAAGCATAGTTTATTTTGCTATCCCAACTCCTCTTGTTATCACTAACTACTTTCTTAATAGTAGCCATGAAATATTTGTTGCTTGAATCTGCTGAACCATCACACTACGGATAGTAATTGGATGATTAGAAGTTGAAGCAATTGAGCTCGTCTTACTTGCCACCCAATGGATGTGCATGTAGGTCCCCCTTGTTACACCACCCACTTCAAGTTCAAGCCCAAGATCTTGATTTCCTTCTTTCTTCTTCCTAGATTCTTTAGTAGTAGCATGACCTTGTTGCTGAATTCTTGTGGTGATATTTGGACATGGGCCATGGCTCAACATATTTTCCTAGGATTATTGCAACATGGCATTTGAAATAGTAAATCCCTTTGAACATAACCTTTGAGCAAAGATAGCAGTTGACCTTTTTATGACTCCCACCAAGAAGCTCCCCTTGTGCCCAAAAGGTCTTCAATTCCTTGGACATGTTGGTGGAAGATAATATAAGCTAGTGCTACAAATATTGTGGGTTGTTTACAAAAAACTTAGATCATGAAATCTAATGGTAATATAAGTTAAACAATTGTAAAATTGATTCAGCTTTGGGTTTAGAGTAGTACTGTTTCTTGGCACTTTGTTCTTAATGGAGATTTCTTCTTCTTCTACAGCCCCCCCCTGGGACAACATGATGTTGGTTCTTTAAGTCTTCTTTGCATCTCCAATTTGTTGGCATTTCTATTTATTGCCTCCCCCCTTTTAGATACTCTCTTAATGCTCTTGGTCACCTTTGCTCCCCAAGGTGTTGAACAAGAAGATGAGATGGGATAAGATAAGATAAAATAATTTTATTAATTTCCAATAAATGACCACAAAAGTAGGTCAATGGGACTAAAAGATACATCCAGTGTAGAAAGAAAGTGAAAGCAGAAATGCAACATAGATAAGTGTGTAGTTAAGCTAGTCACTAGGTCTAACTAAATGATGTATAATCGTATGAAAGGTGCAGTGATACAATGCAAGAGTTCGAGACTAAAAAATAGGACACCTTGGTGCTGAGAGAGAGAGAGAGAGAGAGAGAGAGAGAGAAGGGTATTGTCAAGTTCTCCTGTACCTTGTGATTGAGGGTGATTGGGGTACTGTCGGAGTTGTTAAGTACCATAGTGGGATCCAACTGTACAATCCTAGGGGGGGATGTAGGGTGATCTTATTTCAAGAATCTCTTGCAATAAGCCTGCCACCACTATGCAGAAATCTGCCAAAAAATCAGATCCTTGTTGCAGAAATCTGCAAAACAAAAGAGCAAAAACATACCTGGGATATGCAGAAAAGGGAGGAAATTGTTGGCTAATCTACAAAAGGTTTGCTTTCATGGAATAAACACCAGGTTTTCCCTCTAAAAACATTCTGGAACGAACTTTCTACTGGCAGAAGTGTAATCAACAAGTTTGTGTGAGAAAAAAGAGTGTCATAATTGGGTTTTATAAAAAAAAAATTCATCTGACATGTGAGTTTTTGAAAAAAATCGCGAATAACTGTGTGATTTTTTAAAAATGGGTGTGTTTTTTTTCTGGGATTTCACGTTTGGAGTTATACTCATAAAAAAATGAGAAACTTGATGAATTTTTGGTGAGTTTTGCAACACTCATTTGGGCAACTAAATCTACTTGACTCATGAATTTGACATAGAATTTGTTTCATACTTTAAAACTATGTGTGTGTGTGTGTGTAATGCATTATGCATTTCACCTATATGCCTTTCCAGTCCTATCATATCCAGAATTTAAAAAAGGAATGGTGCATCCGTATCTGATCCTCTATCCAGTTTCCTTATCTGTATTGTTGCAACATAGCATTACTCCATTTCCAAATGTTGGAATAATGGAAAGTTAGCTAGGGTGAGGTAGGAACTGTGCGATGTTAAACATCCTAATTGTTATTCTTACCTTCTTGTTAAGGGCCTCCAAGGTATTGAAGTAGGATGTTTGCTTCCCAATGCTATATGGTGGGGTTGTAGTCACAGAAGAGATTCATAAGGTGTCTTGCAGATACCGAGCGTATTGTGCTGACCTTTGGAAGATGGGGTTGTATAAGGAGGATTGAGTTGGACTTGGGATTTCTCTTGCAGGACTAATCCACTTCACAGACAATCCATAAACTGATGACAACACCCCCTTAGTTGATTGAGTAGCCATGCATTGCATAAATCATAAATGTATATATCTTCGTTACTGAACCTTTTGATCACAGGTATGTTGTTCATTGAACATTCATAATACTTGCATTTCCCTATTGCATTGAGTTCTTCACAAAAGACATCCTTAGGTGGGTGCTAGGAGATTTTAAAGTAAATGATGAGAATCATTATTCTATTGGGTGCTTAGATCTGTAGAGTACTTAATTCTTGCACTTCAGCCTTTTTGTCATTGTTAGATGGGTGTATTTGTGGTATGTTTCCTTTTCTTCCAGTAGATTAAAGTATAGATGTTTTTATCCTTTCTCCTTTAATTTTGGTTACCTTCTGTACTGTTAGGTAGGTTTATTATATTATGCTTCAGGTTTACCTTAATGCCATTAATTTATGTAGTTTACTCTCCTAGTGGTTTTGTATCAAACATTCGACCCCTAGTTTACTGTCTGTGTCATATTGTTTATTGCAAACATCTCCATGTACTCAACTGTCTGATATTTAGGAAATGTATATGCATGGACATGGATGGTCTCAGTCCTGACTCCTATCTAAGCCATCTTTTTCCTTGTCTTCCAGCTTCAGCATACAGATGAAGATTTGACAGATATGGCTGTGAATATCTTGAGGGCAATTATTTTCCGGTCACCAATTGGTATATCAGGAAATGCTCAGTCTGGTTTTGCAGGAATGGAAACAGTAATACCTCTGCTTATAGATCTTTTGGATGAACGCGACTCTGCTGCAAGAGCTGTGGTGTTACTTATTGCTGAATATTTTGCGATGTATCCTTTGTATTAAACTTGCCATCTATTTGTGCCCATTTCACCTAGATTAACATTTTGAGCTTTTGTTTATGCTGAGTATATTAGATAGAAATTGATGTTTCAACTTTCAAGATTATCGTTCTTTCACCTATTTTGTCCTTCAGCAATCCTGATGCTGAGGGAATCAGAGAGCTGTTTGCACGTCTCGATTCTGACAATAACACTACCAGGAGAAATGCTCTTGATGTCATTTCAGAACTGATGGCTGTATGTTCTGAGTCAGGACATGTACTTGCACCTTCCCTGAGGTGACAAATGAGCTTGTCTAAGCTTATGAAGCTTCTTTTCTTCTTTCACAGTTATATATAAATATAAATTTTAGTTGTTTGTCCTATTTCAGTGCATTTATGTTGCCAGGTCACTGTCGTTATATACCTTACAATATTTGATTTCTCCACAGGCAAAATATTGGAAAACATTTGCTGGACAGACTTGGCGATGAAGAGCTTACCAATCGTTTACAGGCTTCAAAACTCTTTGCACAACTTGGTCTGTATTTCATGCTAGTCCGTTCTTATTGGGCCTCAACTAACCTCTTTATCTGTGTAAAACAAATTAAGAATGCTTGGTTCAATATACACAATTTAAAGTTTAGAAGTATATTCTGAAAAACAAATTGCCAAGTCAACATTTTGTAGAGTCTAAAGTTTTCTTTAACTTCTAGAATTAAAGGTCTTCTGAAATTTTGTGGCTTTTCATTTCATGATTACATGTCCTATTTATTGTGTGGTTGCTAGTAAATTACTGATTCATAGGGCCTAACTAACAGATTCTTCATTTCACTTAAGATCCTTCGTTTGTGATGCCTACACTTGTTCGACTTGTCTATTCCCGAGATGTGAGGGTGCGGTCAGCTGCCAGTGATGCCATTGTTTCTGTGCTCAGAGGTCAAACTGATCCGTGCAATGTGATATCTGTGCTTCTTGACTGTGTTAGGTTTGTTTTCTTAATTCAAAGGCCTATGGTTAAATCCACTAATATAGGAATGGGCAATATGTATATGTATCAAACCAAACTAGCAAATAATAATTTCTATTGGTTTGATTGCAGAAATAACGTTCAGAATGCATCTCTTCCAAAGCATCCTGGACAAGTAGGAGAATCAATAAAGTATTCTGGCAGCACAACTTCGCATTCAGGTGCGGTCCCCTCTCTAAAATACTCTTTTTGATTCTATTCAATCAAATAACAAGTTCAGGAGAGCAGCAGTCTTAATTTATGGACTATCAATGGTGTTAATTCAAACATAAATCATCAATAAAGTCGTCAGTATAGATTGGAGTCCAGTAGCATCTTATAAACAGCTGTAACACGAAACTGGGTTGCTATAGTTAATAGTTGACGCAGAAGCCATGCAAATATCTTCTGAAGTTAGTGACATGATTGAGCAGCGTCCTTTTCAAAACGATTTCATGTCTCTTTGATTATAGAAAATGAATTTTGTAACAAAGTCTAGTTAATGATCAGATAGCCTATCTATTTCTTTAATTCATTATAGCTAATGCATATCAGTGGGTTTTTCATTAACTTGATTTTTTAATCGTCTATATCAGGTTCGGGCATGGATGTTGATAGGATAATGCGTCTTGTTCCAAAGTGGTCTCCAACGGTATACAATATATTACCCAGATTTCATATTATGGTCTTTATTTCATCATGATTGTCTACGAGCTTATTGTTTAGATCTTTCTTTTCTGAAAATATGGTGCCCATTTTTTTCTATTATGGTCCTGAATCCATCATTATTGTTTATGACTTTGTGCATATTAATCTAATTTTAATGGGCATACAGAAGTATGCATAACAAGCAAAGCTTTTAAACCAATCAATGAAGCATCACCTATTTCTAGTGAGGCAATATCTTTTTTGAATGGTTGTAATCAATACAAGAATCTGTAGAAGATTAGATATGGGAAGATGCTTCTAATTGACCAGGCTATCACACTTACTAGCTTTTGCCATGATAGCCAAGATTCTTTCACCCCATTCTCCCTTCACTTGAGGAGAAATTGGGCACACATGGCAAACTTGAGAATTATCATTAATAATTTAATTGATGAATCAATCAGAATTTTTTAGTCTTCAACTATAATTTGCTTGTATCTTATTATGTTTGGTTTTTAATGACAGTGCTGCACCCATGGCAATACCAAACCTGCACACCCACCCCACCTGGACCTGCAGACCCCTGTAACTTTGGTTTTTCTTTTGCCAGATATTTCCAAAAACGAACACAATTAGATTGATACTGTTTCCAATCTTGAATTATGTGTAGACAAATAGAATTTTGATATGCATCAACAGATTTTTGGCAAGGCTATTTTCTAATGTAAATTGTTTTCATTTGTGTGGATATTCATTGCTTGTAATACTCGGGGCTTATAAAACAATGTTTCTGTTCGCATCTTTGGTTACAATTTTATGGCTTCTAAAACTTGATCACTGATAGCATGTGAATATTGTCTTAACTACTGTCATCTTGAATCTCATCAGATTAGGCCTTTTCTAGTAGAAAAGACCAACCATTTTTTTTCTCATAGACTATACTTATCTTTTATGTTGGAGGGACTGATCACATCCAATGTTTACCATTAAAAGTTGTACAAATTGATTGATTTTGTTGCTGACATAACTTTATTTTAATCTCACTGTAGGTGCAAGACTGGGATTCTCTTGTCAAAATGCTTCTCAGTAAAATGTTTGCAGAGACATCAAATGCAGTCATTCCACGATTTTTGAGTGAGATTAGCAATCATTTGGCTGATGTTACTCACACTGTTTTCAAACTTCTTATCTCACATATGCAGAAGCAGAAAGAGTAAGTACCCTTTTCTAGAGAATGTATTGATGCTAAGTTAAATTGTTCTGATGTTAAATGTAATTGTCAATATGAGCGGATTGTGAGGGCTAGACTGCTGTGTGCTTTAGATTCTTGAAGGATGGCAATACAAAACTTAAATTCACAATAAGAAATAAATCCCAATAGAATTGTGTTACTTTTCCATTTCGAGCAACTGACCTCCACATACAAGAAAATAATACTCAACATGCCTCCAGTTACATGCATGGAGGGGTCCCTTGTCCCACAAACAAGGGGGTCTCATACACCAATTTGGTGTCTGGCTTGGCCGTGATCTTAAAAATAGATTATTATTATTATTATTATATGGATGTAGCTGCTACATGCATTCCCTTGTGATGACATGTGGAAAGGGAAAAACTTATTAATAAAAAGCATGTTGAGTAGAGGAATGTAAGGTCCACTAGATATTTCTTATGTAGAGGAATGAGCATAAGAAATTTATATTAATGTCCACTAGATACCAAAATAGGTCAAAGGGACTAGTGACTACAACCAGAAAGAGAAGCCCAACTGAAAATTGAGTGGTGTAAGGGTCCCCACAAGAATGAGATAAAATGAAATGAATAGTGGGTACAAGAACAACTAGAAATGAAATGTCATAAGCATAGGTGTACAGGTTATTCCAAGAGGAAAAACCCTATAGTGCCCTAATGATTGAAAGAGAGTGAACCTAAATAGAACAAAGTAGGTGAGGGGTATACCACATGTCTCACTCACATACATTATAGAAGAGGATTATAAGTAAGGTGGGGAATTGTCTACTGGTTGGGAACCTGTTACATGACATGCTCACCCCTTCATAAAGATCTGTCTTCCAAGCTTCAACATAGGATGTTGTTGCATGAAGTGTTCATCTTCTTAGGTTGTATCCTTTTGTATCCAAGTTCTTCCACTTTATGAGATATTTGAGAATATATCTGCTGTGAAGGTGGTGGTCTCTATGTTTGATGACTACTTGTGGTTGTACCTTCTTCATCTAACATTGGTAGCTTTGTTTGAACTTTGTGCTGTGATGTGTTGCACAATCAGCTTCTTAAAACTCAAATGATGGAAAACATGGCGGAGATGTAGTGGTATGTAGATTTATGACATAGTTAACTTCACCACTCATGCTAAGGATCTTGTAGTGGTTGTAGAATTTAGGAGTCAACTTCTAATTACTCTCCTGCTTGACTGATGATTGTTTGTAAGGTTGAAACCAAAGATAAATCCAGTCATTTATTGTGAGTTGCTTTTCACTGCATTGCTGGGCATCTTGCTGCTCCACCCTATTTTGTGCAAGTTGGAGGTTGTCCCTGCGTAACATGAATGTTTCCCGAATGTGTTGGAGGTGATCTTTCATTCTTGTACCTTTGGGTAGATAGCTTCCAATGGCAAGGGTTGGATATCCATAAATGGTGTTGTTACCTACCAAGTTCTCACTTAAGGTGTGAAGGTTCCAACCACAAAAAGAAACCCTAGGGGCAATTTAGAAAGACTACCTACTGTCACCTTGGTAATACTTTCCCTCTCTTTAGGCTTGCTCTCCTTTGGTACAAGGGGGGCTTCCCTAAGCAAACAAAGTCCAGCAAAAGGATAGTGAATGGGAAGCTGTGTAGGACTTGGGATAAATCTGGTTTCTAGTAAAATTACAGCAGTAAATTCCAGATTTATAAAACATAAAATAAATGCTTGATTTTTAATGTTTAGAGGTGGTTGAAAGGGAAGATAAGTGCCTAGATTCCAAATTAGGCATATGGGTTCTGTTGCCGCTTTTATACACACCTGGTTTACGTGGAAGAAATCTTCAATCCACTCGGTGTGTCCTTGGGGGCAAGTTAGAGTTAAGGTGCTATCACCTATTCCTCAACTCCTCCGTCTAGGCCAACTTCTACCTAGCAAAGTCAAGGGGGGTAGTCCCTAAGAAAATAATCTAAGGCTTAAACTGAATCTAAGCAATTAGTATTCTAGGATTTTATTGCATTTACCAATATATGAAGTAAATCTACTTTAAGAACATAGATCAATTAAACACCACAAGATACATAAGAGATACTTGCATAAAAATGATACTTGAGATAATAGATGCAAGTAAATTAATAAATGCTTCAAAATAAATAACTGAAAGTAAAGTGCTTGAAGCAAATGGCTTTGTGTAAATGTAAAAATGAGACTAGTGCCTTAAAAGTATCGTGGGTAGTTGTAGATCGTGTATTTTATTAGATTTATTGATAGTAGGTTAATGAGGTAAATTTTAACTGCAGGAAAATCTAGTGTTTGAACTAATCTAATCTAGATTTGGCCCTTCAGAGAACATCCCTAAAGTGGAGGTTGAGCTTGCTAAATATCCAACAGGGAGTGTCCCTATGATTTTGCACACAAGCCCAAGAGAATGTGGGAGATCCGACAGGGAGAACCTAGATCTCAAAGTTCCCGCCAGATATCTTACACAAACTCTCTTACTTTTCCACCAAAACAATATTTCTTAAGGATTTACCTATTAATCTATCCACACTAACCAACCCAACGTGTATGAAACTTACTC
>JZKD02S2096183.1:19133-35394 GCA_000966675.3 Picea glauca
TTAGGTTGAAGTTTGAACAACTAAATATGAATGAAGATGAAACAGTTAGCAAGTATTTTTTAAGAGTTGAAGAACTTGTGAATGCCATGAAGGGTCTTGGTGAGAAGATTGAAGATTCAATTTTAGTTCAGAATATTTTAAGATCTTTGCTTGATAAATTTAATCCAAAAGTCTCTGCAATAGAAGAACTATATGATCATAAAACTCTGTCCATTGATCAACTCCTAGGAACTCTAATTGCATATGAAATGAGAATCATCAAAGATAAATCCATTACTAGAGAAGCATATTTTAAAGCAGACGAGAATACTGATTCAGATTTAGATGATATTGAGGCAAAATTTGTGAGAAGGTTAAAGAAAGGATCAGGAAAATATCAAGGCAAGCTTCCCTTCAAATGTTTTAACTATGGTAAGATAGGTCACTTTGCAGATAAGTGTCCACACAAGAAGAAGGACTAGAACTCTGAAGGTGAAGAGAAGTACAAATCCAAAAGATTTGATAGAAAGAAAAGTTTATGTGTAGACAATGATGATGATCCTTCAGATGATGAAGATAATGACTCTTCTATTGGAAATAAACTAAATGACTTCATGCTTATGGCCAAAGAGGATTATGATAATAAAAGCACAGGAAGTGAGGCTAATGAAGAAGAATCTGTGGTTGATATGGAAGGAGAACTCATCAGTGCACTGGAAGAGATTGACAGACTCAGAATTAAGAATAGAAAGCAAAAACAATTGCTGATACAGTTCGAGAAAGATAGTAAACAGCCTGATGAAGACTTTGCCCTACTAAAAGTGGAATTAGAAGAGGCAAAGAAAATTGAGGACATTCTGAAACAATAGTTATCATAAAAGAAGGCAAGATGTAAAGCTATGGAAGAAGAAGTAGTGAAAACTAGGAAAGAGTTGGAGAAGTTTCAAGCCTTGTATCATCAGAATCTGTCAAGCATCAAAGCCTCAGAAGGATTAGCCACCATTCTGAATTAGCAAAGAAATCCGAAGTTGAAAACAAGTTTGGTTTATGAACAAGGATCAAGTAGTGGTCATCCAAGCAACACAGACTTCATCAAGTTTGTCAAATCTACAACCAATGACAACAACAAACTTGCAAAAACAAAGGAAGATAATCAACCACCGAGGAGGAGTAAAGAAAAAGGTGCCAGAACTAAATCTGTAGAACAAGGAAATAATACACTCCCTACTCAAGGAAATCATCAGCATGGAAGAAATCGATTTTCTCAAAGAAGACAACCATTTTCCAGGTACAGAGAATTTTTCTATGGATATTGTTTCTACTATTCTAACTTTGGTCACAAAGCTATAAATTGTTCCTTATGAATTAGACATGAGCAATTAATATTTCCAAGGAATAAATATCTACCACAACAAAGAATGATACAAGAAAGTAACAAACCATCACAGATTGCAAATTACCAAATTAAGTGTAGAGACATGCAACTGAGGAGGTCAAGAAATAATAAATAGTCAATGAGTAGAAAACGCTACAACAATAACTTTGACCTATTGAACAATGAGATTGAATGCTATAACTGTCACAACTTTGGCCACAAATCTGCAAACTTCCATCTGATGAATTACAACGTAGATCCAAGGATAAAGTTCTTAGATAGAAAGGCCAACACATGGAAAAGGAAAGATAGTGAAAAATGTGGTCTAACACTTTCAACTCAAAAACAAAAGGCCTCTAGGAATATAGACAGTGGATGTTCCAAACACATGACTGGAGACAAGGATAAGATTATGTCCATAAGTAAAAGCAAAACAGGAAATGTGATCCTTGAAAATGATGAACCAGGTAAAATCAAGGATAGAGGGATGGTGAGTTTGAGTAATGACAAATGAGATGCTCAGTACGTTCTACTTGTGGATGGTTTGAAACATAATTTGCTCAGTACAAGTCAAAAGTGTGACAGAGATAGTGAATAGGTGTTCACGTCCAAAGAGTGTAAGGTAAATGTAAACTCAGGACAAGTGGTGAATAAAGGCATAAGGAAAATTAATGATGTTGATATTGAATCCTCCCCTGCAAGTAAAGAAGAAGACACAGATACAATAAAAGAATGTTCAATTAGCATCATTCCCATGGAAGAAGTAGAAGAAGAATCATGTCATAAGATGGAAGCTGAAGTTTTGAAGGTTGAGAAGTCAAACACCCAAAGCAAGTTCTTAAACAACTCCATGACCCTGGATAAGCTCTTGGATAGTCAGAGATCACCAAATGACAAATTTGGTATTGGATACAACAAGGAAAAAATCAGTACTCCTAAGAAACCTGATACAGGTCCTTCGTCTGTGAAAAAGAAAAGTAGGTATGAGAGTGGTTGTAGCGGTTTTTTATTGTGATTGAATATGGTCATAAAATCCTTGGATTGTATGCATCATGGCAGAAAAATGAAATTGCAGTAATAGAGATCGATGAGAATCAATGGGGAGATCCAAGGGTTATTTAAAAAGTACAAGCTACAATTGCATAGTGTTCAAGTAGGACAACGACATTCACAGCAGCAACATTCTGATGTACAAAATTATATACATGACATTCTGTAGAGATAAAAAGAGGAAAGACCTTGTCAGGGAAAGCTAATCTTTTTAGAAACATAGGAGGATAACAGTCAGAAGCAGAGAGAGAACAGTGATAGGGGGAGTCATCCATTTATGACAAGAAAAGGTTGATGAAGGAGTCCCAGTAAGAGAGGTGTGCAATATTGAGTCTGCTACAGAGGACACAGTTGAAGATAAAGACGAACAGGTTCAAGAATTAGAAGGAGAAGACTCCGGTTTAGATACAAATATTCTGCAGGCCTCAAATAAGAGAGTCCATCTTGTCAGGGGGAGTTTGTGTTGGTTTAATATCTGATACCTCCTAAAAATACTACAACATATCAGGGGGAGCATGTTTTCTTTGACATTGATGTCAAAGGGGGAGAAAAAGAGTGGTCTGGACCAGATGCTACAGTTGGAGGTCCAAACAGATTAGCGCAGTCATTCATGGTTGCCATCAATGCCAGAGGGGGAGATTCTTGGCATGTTTACAGGCAGAGTGTTCTTGTCATTGATGACAAGATCAGAGTGTGCAGCAATGGAAAAACCGGAACAACGTAAGCTCAGGAGGATTAGCGCAGAGTCACACGTAGTGTGTAGGTGTGCACCAGGGACGAGGTTAACTCATTGCCAAAGCTCAAGAGAGATAACATACTCAGGATCTTAGACAGATCAAAGGTCGAGGACTTTGACACTTAGAAATTATTCCAAGTCAGGAGGATGTGTAAGCTTGGGAGGAGACACGACAATGATCATTGGATCCCATTGAGAATTCTTGATGACCATCAGATCTGAATTCATATAGTTTGAGCACACAGATCGAGGATAGATCTCAGGCGTTAGATCTGAGCATGGGTTCCGACCGTCGTTGGATCCAGGAGAACCTGCACATTATTTAAAGTGCAAGGTGAAGTGGGCTTACAAAATCCTGAAAGGAGGAGGACCGCCCAGCTTCGGGCAGGACACGTGGTCACAAATCATCATTTCGCTAACTAAAAGGTCAAAGGAAGGAAGTTCTCTAACCTTCCAACTCGCGATATGCAAAATCGTGATAAGATTTGGGCCGTTATATCTGGAGTAATTACGAAGGACCAACAACTATTAGATATGGTGAAGCTACAAGGCAGATAAGACCAAGAGTCATCCAACTCTCCAAAAATGTGAAGGAATCCTGGTTGTCCATCGAGGAAAGACATGGATCGTTGGTTCCATAGGACACATGGCGAAAGATCATCATTTCTCTGACTGGAAAGTCAAAGGAGTGAAGTGATCATTTGATTGGCGAGAGGTCATATCTCAAGGTAACAACATCGAAGGCTTAAGGGAAGGAGCTAATTGCTAAGCTCCATCTTGGCATTCACAACTTGGAGGAGTATCAAGACCGTTCATCACAAGAATCGCGATATGCGAGATCACGAAAAGATCTGGACCATCAGATCACCAAGGATTGTTGACTGCTGATCAGGCATGAAGAAGGCTTGTGAAGTGGTGATATCACGATAAGATCTAGATCATTGATCCAAGAGGGGCACGTGGTGATAGATCAAAGCACGATAGAAACACAGATATGAGAAATTGTGAAACGCCTTTGGCGCAGCCTGTGGTCACCACTGGTGGTCATGTGAGGGGAAGAAAATAGTCATGCTAAGCTCCATCTCGGATTCTCGGCAATCGCAAATTTGAATGTCAAGACCCTTCATCATAGGATTGCCGAGATGAGAAATGCGAAAGGCATTTGGATTAGGCCCGTGGTCATAGCTAGTGGGCATATGGGATAAATGCAAGACCCTACGGATTTAATCCAACGGTGCTAGTTATTTGAGCATCTGATCGAAGGGCTATTGTTGATCTTCATGATTATCTATTCAGTTACGATTCAGTTAGTAGAACTGAATCATGGTTCTTGGACAGTTGGCTATTTTGTTGCTGAGGCGTTTTTTTCCAAGAAGATTTGAGGTGTAACCATAGAGGAAATGAATAAAAGAAACACGCAGTGACTGTGCATGGTTGGCTATTCTGAATGAAAAAATGAGTTGAACGGAAAGAAAAGAAAAATTGCAGTATGCGCAGTGTGAGACTAATAGTATGTGCAGTATGAGATAAAACTCAGAGATGAGTAATAGATGAGGTATAGACAAAAGCGAGATGCATTTTATTTTTTAGGCTTGAGCGAGTGAATAAGAGAAAAAGTGGAGTGGCAGTGAACAACCCGATGAGTAAAATAGTGGCATGGTAAAGAGAATGCAGAGGCATTGTCCATGGAGGACGAAGAAGGTGCACATATAGTATGAATACATAGAACATAGAAGAGATGGAGGCTGTTGTGGAGAGGAATTACACACGGGAAATAACATGCTATGGGTAGGAGCTAAAATACACAGAAGAGGCGTAATTCATAGAATCAAAATAAGACGTGGAGCATAAAGCACAACAGAAGAAAATAACAAAGATGCATAGCTGAGACAGTAAAAGAAGGCTGAGGTGCACTTGTAGATAAAAGCATAAGATCAGAAAGCACAAGAAGATGCAAGCAAAGAGACACTGATACAGGAGAGAAGAGGAGCATAACAGAACGACGATAAGCCTGGTAAGCCAATGACAACTATTGAATCACTGTAATAAGTTTCAGTAGAAGATATTTATAATCAGGGTGGTAGGGAGGTGCTAGGGATGGCTGGTGCCCTTAGAGGTTCAAGTGGGTGCTTGAACACAGGGAGTTGTAGCTTCCATCTGGTTGCAGCCAGAAAAGCCAAGGTGGCAGGGTGGTGCAAGGGGGAATTGTTGTTCTCTGTTATATAGGTTGGTGCCTGTGTGACTGGAAGTTGGTGCTTCCATCCATTTGGTGCTGGAACACTTAGGGAGTTGTTGCTTCCTTCTACTGGGTGATAGAGAGACTAGGGAGTTGGTGCTTCCTTCTAGTGAGTGCTAGAGAAACCAGGGAGTTCGTGCTTCCTTCTAGTGGGTGCTAGAGAAACCAGGGAGTTGGTGCTTCCTTCTAGTAGGTGCTATAGAAAATAGAGAGTTGGTGCTCTCAGCAAGTTGTAGCTTGCAAAACACAGGTTGTAGCCTCATAATGAGTTGGAGCTCATATGTATGATAATGTATAGAATGTAAATATTACTTATCATACCAAGAAGAAGAGGTTTTACCCTTTATGGGTTTCCTCAGGAAATATCTGTCTTTGTATATTTCATATGTGTGACTAATGTCGAATGTTCTATTGCTTACCTCTCTACATTATTGTGATTGTCAATGAGTTCTCTATAAAGAGTTTAAAATAAGCATAATTGTTTAAGCACGATAACAACTGATTCACCCCCCCCTCTCAGTTGTCCAACACAATTGCCTCTCCACCATCCACATCGACATTGTGTGTACTAGTCCACATAATTCAATATCCTCAACTTGGTGTATGAGGTAGTGTTCTTGTGCATTGTAAAATGTTGGAGGTAGATATTGTTGCATTTGACACATTAGTCGGGGAATTTCTCTCTTCCAATACCTTATATCTTCTTTATGGATTTATTTTGATGAAATCCACCTACAAATGTCGATGCAATAAAATAATATGAAGGCATACATAAATTTGCCGATAAAACATAATATGTCAATAAGTTCCCCTATAAATCACATAAGAAGTACATTTTCCTTATAAAACAATACTTAGCTCATGTATTTGCCAAGTATATAAATAATTTGTTTTATGTTGTTGTCAAAGTCGTCTAAGAGAGATAAAGGTAGAACATACTGTAACAAAAAACAAATAATTATTGTAGGTTTCCAAAAAATGCGTACCAATAAGGAAATATATTATAACCTATCAATTACATTAATGAATATATGCCATTCATATGTTTTAAACCCACCAAAATCACCTTTTTTCGTTAAGATATTTTGTATGTTCAACGAAAACCCCGTCAGAAACCTAATTTTTTGAATGACCTCTTTTACAATATTGCTTTGTTGCTCGGTCAATAACCAAGGAAGACTAGTATTCTATTCATGACCATCGCCATTAGAATTAATAATAACACTTTGCAATGTGTGATTAGCTTCCTAGATGTCACAACAAATCTTTCCAATTCTCTCTTTGTCAGTCCTTCCATCTAATATTCGCCATAAAAATTATGTTATGTTCTTCCTGATATGCATTGTATCAAACAAATGAACTATTTTTAGGTGCTCGTAGTATGGAAATCTACTGAATTGCATCGGGTAAATTTTCATTCCTCATGGAAGCCCATTCATGCCTTAACGACATTCATGAAACATCAACAAATTGAAATTAACACTAATTAATGGGATAAAATGAAATTAATACTAATGAAATTAAACAAAGATTTATATAATATGTCATGCATAAATAATTTGTGTACCTTGATGATTTCTAATATATTCCAACTTCCATAAGCGAGGTGTCATTCTTCATGGTTTTTTTCCATTTTCTTCTTTACCATTGAAATTTGCTTCGTGTGTAGTTCGATAACTATGGCTCCTAGGAAGAAATTGCCTATACTCATCAAACACTTCCTTTACTAAACTCCTTGAACGACGAGATTTTATCCTCAGACCACAAACTGGGCATGCAAATTTAACCTTTGTTTGAAGACCTACAAGATATATGAATTAATGTAGCGTCAAATTAGAGTTACAATTTAAAATAATGCATGATATTTTCAATAAATATATATAATATTAAATCACAAAATAAAGTAACAATATACCACAAAAATGTGTTAACCCAGGGGCATCATGAATTGTCCATGATAGTATTCCATGGAATTGAAATTGTTTTTTCCCTATTGGTCTAGAGATGTCATACATAGTGACACCAACCCATAACTTCAAGAACTCATCGATAAGAGGCTCAATATATACGTTCATATATTTAACCTGGTACCTACCTAATTGGTTCAACATATTGCATGATTAATTATACATATCTAGATGTTGTTATATATAAAAGAAATAATTACCATGCACGAAACAAAGAAATGAAATATTTTGTCATACTTAAAAGCAAATAAAAGATAATTAAATACCTGTAACAATCATTGCCAACATTGTGTGCTCTCTCTTGATCGACATCCAAGGAGGAAGGTTATTGTTTATAACAAAAATAGGCCACACTGAGTATGTAGAACGAAGCTCTCCAAATGGATTGACACCATTAGCTGCCAACGAAAGTCTAACATTACGAGGTTCTTCTTTAAAAATTGGCCACTTTTCTTCAATGTAGTTCAATGCAGAATCATTTACAAGCATTTGAAGAACATCGTCTCAACTTCTGTTCTTTGCATGGAAATCCATAAACTGTGCTATAATTTGGCACCTAAACGACCACTGGAAACATGGAATTATCGAAATATAACAAATAAATTTGTGAGGCACCTTCTTTGACGCTTTATCGGTTCAATACCTACTTATTTGACATTGTGGGCATTCATTTTCTAATGCATATTGTCCATAATATATGATATGATCATTAGGACATGCATCAATAGCCTGATATTCCATTCCATTTTCTTTCATAATCACATATATTTCTCGATATGTGCGTGGCAAAATATTTGACGTCAGTAATAGAAATTCACCTAACAATCTACAAAATTCTAAACAATAAGTCAATGTAAACAATATTAATCATCAATATCTCATCCAATATACTAATTTACAAATTAGAAAACAATAGAAATATAAGAAAAAATTGAACCTTTTAAGTATTTGTGAACATGCAGGCATAGATAATTAACAAATTAAATACCTTGGTATCTGTTTGAGGCATGTGTTTGATAAACCATTCAAAACCTTAAGGTTCACCAACAAAAATATAGCATATAAAAGATTTGTTTTGAGCCTTCATAAAGAGGTTGACGTGACTTCTCGAGTAGAGGATGAACATCATGACTATGATCCTGGTTGTCCTCATCCATTGGAGAAAATGTGTCTTGGATCAATCTATGTATCTCATCTTCCTGATTTGAATCACTAACATTATCTCCATCCATATCATCATTAATAACTTGATCAACATCTTCAATATTATGATCTCGAAGTTCATCACCTTGTAAAGGAGTATTTTTGCTAGTACTTGGAAAATAACTCTCTGGAGTTTGACATTTTGGGGGCATCGTCTATATATTTAAAAACAACGTAGAAAATTTAGTGTGTATAGAAAATATAAAAACCCCGATAGAAAATATTACTAAAATTCATGACATACTGATTATTATAGAGAATACATTAAATATTGAATCCTGTTACCAAGGGACGATATTCATAACCCCCTTTGGCGTGCCCCTTCTCCCTACAATGTCTTTGAGTTGTTGTTATTAAAAGTATTTTTTTTGCAAGCCTCTGCAATCATAACAAGGGCAATAACATTTTCCATCACCCCTCACCTCTAATTCCGCTCTTAACCGAGCAAGCTTTCTGTCATTTTCGTTCATAGTGACAAATCCTTGTCCTGACAAGTAATTGTCTTACTGACACCATACCAAACAATAAGTTGTCAAATTTTTATATTTTAGCTACTCCTTTCGATTATGATATGTTTATTTATAGTGACTTACAATCCTCACAATTATTTCTTCTAAGACATTTTGACATTTTTTTTTTTTATTATCAATTAACTATTAAGATCGATATGCTTCAATTTTTACTTTAGAGTAGTGTGTACTGAATCACCATGGAAAATAATTACACACCATTTAACGAAAGTGGTCAAAATTTCTCAAACTTTAATCACTCAACACCATACACTAGCCTCTAAGTTGTTTTTTAGACAAAATGCCAATCTTTGAAATTCACCACTAAAAAAAGAATGCCAACCACTTGTCATCCACAATTGGGTTGGGTTGGTTTAAATTATGACGTGTTGATTTTCATCTACATACAATGGTCAAAATTTTATGCTACTTACAATGGTCATAGTTTTATTTTCTAAGACACTTTGGCATGTTCTCATTTTTCATTATCTGACTAGTATATTTCATCATGTTATCCTAGATTTCATCATGAATTTTTATATTTGAGATACTCCTTATTAATAGTGTATAAACAAGTTACATCAACTACAAACTAAAGTTAATCATTACATCTAGAATTGCGTGTGATTATAAAAAAATCAGAGAAACAACATCACATATAAGAAAAGGGTAGACCTGAAACCACCTGTCTGAAGAGAATACTTTCCCCTAACCCCCTTGCCATGTGAATTTCTAGACCCAAATCCCTAACCTGTTTGGGGTGAGAAATCAGGGAAATAGTGATAGGAAAATATCAAAAGGGAAAGATTTTCCTTTTCCGAAGGACAGATAGACGAGATCTATTCGGAAGGAGCCAAGGGTTGTCATGGGCGTTGGCTATGGGAAAGAGCGCGGGAGTTAAACCATCTAGCCCCTCGGATCTACGAGTTCTAAGCTCGCGTATCGGGAATATTATGGGTTGGTGTGACCAAAAAATCTAAAACCCAAAGTCGTGAAGTAACGTGGACCGTTGATCTATGGATCCTTTGGGACCCATCTCGACCATTTTATCTGTGGGTTCGGAGTTCGTGCACAGGGAGAGACCAAATCTTGTTCGTCGTATATATGCATGGAGGACCATAGTCGTGAGATCTAGAGGAAAGTGAAGGAGGTCTAACCCTTTGAAAGAACACTAGAGAGTGGACTTTTGTGAAGTCCCAAAGTTTCGAAGTTAATCAAAACTGTCCATCGTCAGAGGAAAGGTTGCAACAGATCTGGAATTTGAGGATTCGAACCTCGAAAGATTTGCAAGGAGCAGAGGTGAATACCTGAGGAGCTAGGAGCCACAACAATCCTAGCCATCCATAGAGAAGGGACACGTGGCGAGAGATCAACATTTCGCTGACTCACAACTCGGGAAGTCAGAGATAGGAGTCGTGAGAACTCGCGAAATCCGAGTTCGCGATTTGATCGCAACCGTCGATCAAAGGGAGGGCGTTGACCACTGATTGTCCAAGGATATATAGGGGATCAGGAGAAGGGAGGTGAGCGTTCCTCCAACTTTGTGAAATGCAAAGTCCTGATTCACAAAGAGTTGATCTAAGTCGTTGGGTCGCGAGAGATTGTGGACCGTTGATCTGACATTGGGAGTTCAGATTTCAGGATTTCGAGGAAAGGATACGGACTAATTTCCACCTACATGATACGCGAAGTCCTGAAGAACTTGAGGGTTGGGCCCCGAATCATAATGGGGGGGTCACATGGATAGAGATTAAGGAATGGAACTAGCACTGGGCTAGGCTCTTAGTTCGGGAGTTCGGGAGTCGGGTGAGTCAAGGTTGGCTTGTATGTGAATACCCGATGACAGAAGTCATAAAGCACCTTTTAGTTAGGCTTGTGGTCACGGGTAGTGGTCACATGGAGGAGGCTTATGCCTGGTGCTTGTTTGTGCGGGAGAACAAAAACGAAAATATAGAGGCTTTACACTATAGTAGCTCCTTTAAAGGGGTGGGTGTGTTACAAATTGGTATCAGAGCATGGTTACAACACTTGGCCTATTTGGGCTCATGGATGAGTTGCGTAAAGACCACATTAAGGGGTTTAAAGGGAGATATCCTACCTTACTCCCTTCCTAAAATGTTTGGTTAAGCCCTTATTATAGAAAATAATGACAACTTATTGTTTTGTGTGTATGTATTTAAGAAATGTGAATTATGTGTTGGTTATGAACTAATATAGTGTTAGATAACAACAAGTGTTTTTCTTGCACTCAAGCGGTCGATCAACCATAGGAAACTGCAATCATATAGAATGGTGACACGCCATGAAGTGGGGGATGGCTCCCGCAATAGAGATGAAGAGTCTGAAGAGAGGAGGGCAGTAGAAAACTCTCCGTATCTGACTGAGACTATGAGGAGTCTCCTGGCTGAATTACAGAGCTGTAAGGCCGACAACGAAATATTGATAAAAGAACAAGAGAAGAAAATGAAAATTAATGTAGGCTTGTTGCAGATTTTATTTGACATACAAAGACAACTGCAGCATGGACCTGACACCAGTCACGTGGAACGACAACAGACAAAGAGGAGTCTAATTCCACCTGAGATACAGAAACGTGGCCCTTTAAGTGGCCACATTGCTAGGAGTACCTCGAGAAAGGTCCAACCTGGAGATAGGGGACAAGTGTCAGACGAATCCTCTGGAAAGGAAACTAGCAACTTAGAGGGATCTTCTAGTAGTAGAATTAGTTCACATTCTCAAAGAAAATGGATGAAACAAAATCATTCCAAAAGTCAAAATCTCGAAGAACTCAGGAAGGCCAAACCACCCTCTTTCGATGGTGAGATTAAGAAAGGAGAGGAGGTGGAGGCCTGGCTGCTTGGACTAAAAAAATATTTCAGAGTCCATGACTTCTATGAGAACTTGAAGGTCTGAGTAGCCACTTTCAACTTGAATGGAAAGGATTCCATTTGGTGGGAAGACTTTAAGAATGTCAAATGGATTCATGAAGAGGACCAATCTTGGGAATGGTTTGAGAAATACTTCAGGAAGAAGTATCTATCGGAAAAATATTTTGACGAGAAGACTAAAGAGTTCTATGAACTCAATCTGGGGAAACTCACTATAGGGGAATAGGTCAGCAAATTCATTGAGTTGTTGAGTTATGTACCCTACATAAAAATGGAAAAGGAAAAGGTGCACCAATTTATCAGTGGGCTACCTAAGGACTATCAGAACATAATTGAGTTTGATGAGACAAAGACCCTAGAAGACACTATCTGAAAGGAAAGATATTGTTATGAACAACTTGGGCTTCAGAAAAAACCTCGCGAAGGCTGGAAGCAGAAGAATAGTTTGGGGTTATAGAAAAAGGGGTTTAAACCCCCAAGATTTAAAAACTATAAGAAGGATTCAAGGATTAGCTTTCATACCCGAAATGTACACCAGCAGAATTTCCCCTCCCAGAGTAGAAATAAACCTTTTGGATCAACCCCAGGAAAGACGAATAACCCAAAGAAAGAACCCTTGAAATGTTGGGGTTGTGGAGAAGAACATATACTGAGGGACTATTCGCACAGACAACAGAAGAATAGGAGAATTTACAACGTCCAAGAAGTTACCACCATCAATGACATGGCTAGGAGTATGCCACAAATTTATGCAGCCGTGGACAATAAACAAACTGACCACCAAGCTTCAGTGGTGGAGATGGAATATATGATCGCCAACCATCTAGTATCTATTTTAACTGACCCTAGTTCAAATTTGAGTGATGTGGCCCCTCAGGCTATTGATAAGTGTAAATTACAGCCACATAAACATACTAATCCATGGTTGGTATAGTTAGCCATTAACACCAAAAGAAAAATAGTGGAGGTAGTACCAGCTTGCCAATTCACTATGGATGGATTTCCCACCCAAGATAACCTTAACATACTTCCCCTAGGATCGTATGACCTACTGATTGGTATGGACTGGCTAGATGGATATAAAACTAAGTTGGATTGTTACCAAAAAACCTTAGACTGTGTAAATGAAGAAGGGAGAAAGATAAACCTTCAAGGGATTTAGAATCCTGTCTCAGTGAGACAAATATCAACCCTTCAAATGAAAAAGTATTGCAGAAAGGGATGTCCTCTATATGAAATACAGGTGTTGGAATCTATTGAGGATGACATACCAAGCCTAGAAGACCACCCCATACTAAGAGAGTATATAGATGTTTTTCCAGAAGAGGTACCAGGTCTACCTCTGAGAAGGGACATTGACTTCTCAATAAAACTTGCACCTGGAGCGGTACCGCTATCTAGGACCCCCTATAGGATGAGTACACTCGAGCTAGTTGAACTCAAACTATAGCTAAAGGAAATGATGGACACGAGATGCATCCGACCTAGTGTGTCTCCATGGAGAGCACCAGTCATGTTTGGGAAGAAGAAATATGGTACATTCATACTATGCATAGATTATAGACAACTCAATAAGGTAACCATAAAGAACAAATAACCCTTACCCAGAATCAATGACTTGTTCGATCAATTGGGGGGTGCTACCATTTTCTTAAATATTGACATGAGATATGGATACCATCAAGTCTAAATAAACGATGAATACATCCACAAAACTTCCTTCAAGACAAGATACGGTCACTACGAATTTGTGGTAGTACCATTTGGATTAACCAATGCCCCTGCCACCTTTATGTTCTTGATGAACAATGTACTCAGCAAATTCTTAGACAAGTTTGTATTGGTTTGTATTGATGATATATTAATCTACTCCAAGAATAGAGAGGAACATGAGGAACATCTTAGACCTGTACTTCAAGTGCTAAGAGAGCAGCAACTCTACGCCAAATTTAGCAAGTGTGACTTTTTCTAGAAGCAAATACATTACTTGGGCCATGTCATATCTGAAGAAGTGGTAGCAGTAGACCCTACAATATCAGATCCATCATGGAATGGCCTACGCCAAAGGATGTTTTGGATATCAAATCCTTTATGGTTGTAACAGGATACTATATGAGGTTTATAAAAGGGTTTTCCAAGATTGGTTGTCCAATCACTTCCCTCTAGAGGAAGGGGGTTAAATTCATTTGGACATTGGAATGTGAAGAAAGGTTTCAGTCACTAAAACACCTTCTGACCCATGCACCTATGTTGAATATCACCAATACCGATAATGGCTTCCTCGTGTGCACAAATTCTTGGAAGGAAGGACTCAGAGGAGTCCTTATGCAAGAAGGAAGCGTAGTTTGTTATGAATCTCGAAAATTGAATGAACATGAAATCAACTATGTGACCCATGATCTAGAGTCGGCCGCCATAGTGAATGCTTTGAAAATGTGGAGGCATTACCTCCTGGGTAGGAAATTTGTACTTATGACAGACCACTGTGGATTGCGACACCTATTTTACCAACCAAAACTCAATGCTAGACAAGCTAGGTGGATGGCCCTCCTTAGTGAGTTTGATTTCGAAATCAAACATATCAAAGGAAATGAAAACAAGGTGGTCAATTACCTTAGAAAAAGTATGAAAACAATTCACCTCATAGCAGTGAGCACCTGCGAGACAAATGTCAAGGAAAGAGTCAGGAATGCACAAGAAACATACACATTCTTCCAGACCGTGACCTCGTACCTGGAGCAAGAACCCGCAGGGCTAAAGTATGAAGGGTACCAGATGCTAGATGGAGGTCTGCTGACTTACCAAAACAGGATATATATTCCAAGTTGTGACGAATTGAAGAGGTTCATAATGGATGAATTGCACAAGAGACCATACACCAACCATCCAGTCTATCAGAAGATGGTCACAACCACTAGGAAACAATTCTATTGGCCTGGATTGAAGAAAGACATAGTTGAGTATTTGTCTAAATGTCTAGAATTCCAACAAGTTAAAGTAGAACACCAACACCCAACAGGATTATTACAACCTCTACCAATCCTAGAATGGAAATGGGAGACCATCTCCATGGATTTCATCACCGGATTACCAACATCGACGAGCTAGAATGATGACATCATGGTAGTGGTGGATAAATTGAGCAAGTCCTCTCATTTTATTCTCATCAAATAGACTTACAAAGAAATAGATATTGCCAACATATTCATGAAGGAGATATTCATACTACATGGCATGCCTAAAGAGATTGTGTCTGACAGAGACACAAAATTTACTTCAATTTTTTGGAAATCCTTGATGGCTGGCCTGGAGACCAAATTACTGTTTAGCAAAACCTATCATCCTCAAATCGATGGATAGACGGAAAGAGTGAACCAAATATTAGAAGAAATGTTGAGGATTCATGTAATGCATCAACCTAAAAAGTGGGAAGATTAGTTGTCACTGGTGGAATTTTCCTACAACAACAGCTACCAAGAATCACTAAAGATGTTCCCTTTCAAAGTCCTCTATGGTAGGCTGTGCAACACTCCAGTCAGTTGGAGTAATCCCATGAACAGAATTATGATTGGACCCGACATGTTGAAAGAAATGGAACAACAAGTGATTTAGATAAAGCAAAATCTGAAAATCGCTCAGAATAGACAGAGAAGTTATGCCGACAGAAAGAGAACCCCCAGAGAATTCAAGACGGGAGACCACATTTATCTCAGAGTTAGGCAAATGAAGAGTTCCCTGAGGATGGGAGCTTGTGCCAAGTTGGCACCCTAGTATTGTGGACCTTTTGAAGTTCTAGATAGAGTGGGACCTGTAGCCTATAGGATATCACTTCCTCCCACAGTAAAAGCACATAATGGTTTCCATGTTTCATTGCTGAAGAAATATGTACATGATTCTAATCATATAATTGACTGGTCTATGATCCAGGTGGAACAGGAGGGAGAATTCCTACCAGAACCTCAATGCATATTAGATAGGAAGGAAACCCCACTCAGGAATAATTGCACAGGTCAAGGTGTAGTGGAAACACTTTGGCCCAAATGAGTCCACATGGGAAATGGAGGTTGCCATGAGATAGGCATACCCATTTTTGTTCACTTTTATACATACACAACATGTTAATAGATAGAACATCGAGGACGATGTTCCTTTAATGGGGAGGGAATTGTGACACCCTATTTCCCCCAGTTTGTAAATATAACTATAAATGGCCAAAAGACTATGACAAACTTTATATGTGTGAATATTGATTCGGTGGACCTTTGTTTGAAAGGTAAACGAATGTGAACCTAATTATTTACTAAGAAAATGGACAAGT